>PVJN01006376.1:0-73993 GCA_004026805.1 Lasiurus borealis
TCAGGGCAAACCAGCTGCGCGCGCGCCCCCCCCCACCCATACATCAGGCCTCTATTCTATCTAATAAAAGAGTAGTACGCAGATTGACCATCACTCCGGCACACAAAGTGGCTGCACGCATATGATCAAAGATCCTGCCCCCATGTGGACACAAGATGGCCAGCAGGGGAGGACAATTGGGAGGGACCAGGTCTATAAGGGAGGGCAATTGGGGGTGATCAAGCCTGCAGGGGAGGGCAGTTAGGGGTGACCAGGTCTGCAGGAGAGGGCAGTTAGTGGCAAACAGGCTGTCAGGGGAGCAGTTAGGCATCAGTCAGGCTGGCAGGGAAGTAGTAAGGGGGTGATCAGGCTGGCAGGCAGAAGTGATTAGGGGCAATCAGGAAGGCAGGCAGGTGAGCAGTTGGGAGCCAGCAGTCCTGGATTGTGAGAGGTGTCCAACTGCCCATCGGGCCTAAATGGGCAGTCGGACATCCCTTGAGGGGTTCCAGATTGGAGAGGGTGCAGGCTGGGCTGAGGGACACACATAGCCCTCGTGCACAAATTTTGGGCACCAGGCTCTGGTCATATTAAAAAAGAAGGAAGAGAGAGAGAGTAGGCACAGGCTGACAGGCAGAAACTAGGTTGTAATGCCTTCCTCTCTGATTATGTGAAACATGTAAAGACATAATTTCATTGTGTCCTTTAGAGACCATGGACAATATCAGTGGATAGTCTCTTATTTCTTAGATTTTTGCTTATTTTTTCACTGTGATTGGATTATCTTAGTTGATTCTGAAATAAAAGATTAGAAATCTGTGAACTAAAGTTAGTTTTTACCTCTCTTTTCATTCCTATGCCAACTTCTATATCTTTCCTTAAAATGAGTATCATGAAGTACTTTCCTCTGATTGTCATAAAAACTGTTCTTGGCGAAGTGATACTGTGTTGGAATTTTTCGTGTGAAAACTTTCATTGGCTCGTGTTTTGTGATAAACAGTTGTATAGATCTTTTCTCACTGGACAAATTACTTCCCACTCCTAAATGATGTGTGTCTGTGACGTAATTAAAGTTTGAAGCCATTTTCACATTATCGGTGTGTTCTCGGATGCTAACGTGCCTTGGAAAATGGGAGGCAGTCTTTTAAAAGAAATGCAGTAATCATACATTGATTTTAAATGACCCTGTCACACGTGAAAACAAATCAGATTGTTGCTCTTAATGAGCTTTTCAATTTACTATTCAGTAGATCAGATAAGTGGATTTAAGAGGTAATGATCCTGTTTAGTACTCAAGCCCGACTGTCAGATCCTGGGAGTGGAGAGAAATCCCTAGGGACAAAAGCGTTGACACAGTTCTAGATGGGATAATGGGAATCAAAGCTAATGGATGATAAAAGGAATGGTGCACGTTACAAGGATAATTGTGGATTAAAGCACTGCCATGTGTCAATGTTGACCGTTTTTTCTAGTATCTCATTGGGTCAAAGCGGATGCTTTAGGAACTGTTTTGACAGCAGAGCACAACAGACGCCTGTCTAGCTCTCTCCTGGAGTGCCAGGGACACAACAAAGCACCATCCATTTTAAACAGTATTTTTTTTAATGTAAAATGTTTAAAATCACCTTTTAGTGATTATGTTTTATAATTCAGTGTGGCATGGATAAAATCCAAATTTGATTAAGCCTGGGTTTTGCCATAAAACTATAAGCATTTATAGTCTTAAAAATATAAAATCTGATTTTACAAAAATACAGTATAGAGCAGGGGGCGGCAGGGGACACCCAAACAATTACAGTGGGAACAGGAGCACGACAGGGACAGCCCACTGCTGGAGGGAGGAGAGGTGACTTCGGGATGGGAATGGGGGAGAGGAAGGCGGCAGATGCAGGCACAGCGAAGCACTTCCGCTCCTGGAGCTCTGAACCTGCCACCAGCTCTTTTCCTTGTGGCTCCAGGTTGAGGGAAACGGTAGAGGGAAGTAGGTTGGGGTGAAGTGAAGGGCCTTGTATGCCGGTAATCATAGCCACACCAGTTTTCCCAAGGGACCCAGTGCTCTCACCGTTGAGAGAAGTTCATGATCATAGCGAGATAGGGCAGCTTCCCTTCTGCATGCCCTTCTTCCTGGGAGCCCGCCATGTGCCTAAAGATCTGCCCTTTGGGGATCGGTGGTGACTAACGTCCCTAGTTCTCTCTTCCTAGTCCCTCTTCCCCCAGACATCCCACAAACACAGCGATGGCTTCCGTCGTGTCAGAGAGGAAGGCCTGCTCTCGCGAGCAGTCAGAGACGCAGTCACTGACCTGCTTTTCTGGAGGCTCAGAAGTTAGCGGGAGAAGCCACCAGGATTTGGATATCCATCTTCCTTTCTTTGTCTCTCCCCTCCACCCTGGTGCTCTCTCCTTCTCTGGCCCTCTCCACCTGCCCCCTCTCTTTTCTCTCTTTCTTTCTCTCCGATGTCCTCTCTGGGCCCAAGCAGATTTTTTGGGCCAGAGGATTAAGCTGAAAAGCTGGCACACAAGCTGCTGGTTTGAATGGAGCTTCAAGTCCCAGCATCCGGGACTGTGCCATGAACAGCCCTCCTCCCCTGTGCGACCCTGCAGCTCTGGGCGCGCTGTGACTGCTCTCTCACCTCCGGGGCCTAGGGCAGTGTATCAAGTTGTTAACATGTGACAAACAAGGCGGAGAGTGGAAGCTCGGTGGCCAGACCTTATAGGAAAGAGGCTGGTGGGGAGAAAGTGAGAAAACCATCACAGGCATCAACTCGCAACAGAGAAAGCCCATCAGCTGGTGTCTGGCAGGGCCAACCTGGAATCTCACCAGAGCATCGGGGAGTGTGGAGGTGCGAACTCACCCACCCGCAGCCTTGCCAGGGTCTTAGGGACTCATCCATTGGCTGCCAGTGGCATCGTCCCAACTGCAGTGGGCTCTGTGTGTGTCAGCTCGCTGAGGCTTGGATGGGGACTGAAAGGTTGCACCCCAAACTCCGCAGCCAACGCTCCCTAATTGGAAGCTTAGTGGATTGATCCCCAGGCCCTGGTGCACTCCGCAGAGATTCCTGAGCCTGGATGTCTGTTTCAGTGTGGAAAGTAAGAGCTGTCTCTGGTGTTTGGGGGGACTTAATGGAGGGGTATTTGAGAATTTCTGTAGATTACTTCATTGAGTGTTTGAAATGACTTTTTATAACAGCCTAGCATAATCCGGAATTATCTGGCGGTTCGCTGACGTCTGGAATGGATGGAAGCTTTGTGAATGCTGGAACCTTTTTCCGAGGCTCTGCAGTTTCTGGCCATTTACATGCATGTGCCTGTCTTAGAGAAAGGAGAGATACTAGTTCCCGCTTCGGGGAAAAATATGTAGTGTGTGGGAGTGAAATGGGTATGTGAGAGGGGTGTGTATGTGTTCAAAATAAGAGAGGTGCTTCCCAGAAGAAAAAGTTGGTAAATTTTAAAATTGTAAACATTTTTTCAAATTCTTCATTTGCTCCCCCCACCTACTCCCTATTTTAATGTAGAAGCAACCAGATACCTTACTTACCATTTAAATCTTCCATTTGTTCAGTGTGATTGTCTTGTAAAAATATAGGTTAATGGTAAAGTTTGTAACAATTGTTTTTGTGCAGGTCTATGCCCGGATGTCCGAAGTGCTAGGAATAACAGATGACAACCACGTTCTAGAAACATTCATGACGAAAATGTGAGTGCCTGCTCTGGTTTTTTCTTTTTCTCTTATTGTTGGTGGTTTGACTCTAATAGACCTCTTGCTGTGTTTAAATCTCTTCATAAATATTAATTTTCTTAATAAGAGACTTTAAAAATTGGGTTTTCTTAGGCTGGCAGCATAGTTTTTAATTGAAACTTAATTTCTCATATTTAAAGTTCACCATCCAGATGACATAGTTATTTGTCAAGGTCTCCACACAATTGCAACATCAAGACATAGTTTTACAAAGTTTACAGACTCTGGCTCTTCAAGTCAATTTGGGTAGCATTTTTCTTTTTTTAATTAAAAAGAGAACACCCAATTTGGAAGACCAAGTGAAGAGATTTTTGCAAATTAGAATCATGGAGAGAGGTTTGATTATCTTAGGACAGGGCATTCATTGCCTTGGACAGGAAGCTATGGCTGTCAGAGAATATTCATGGAATCTGAATGAATTATCCTTACAATATTAACAAAATTCACTAGTTTCTAGTCATAGATGAACCTTTTACACTTCGCCTAAACTGGTGTGCCTCCACTCAGCATCCCACTTTACCTGTGTAACACTTAAATAGTATTCTCTTGCTTCCGGAGAATAAAGCTAGATAAACAATCTTAAGCATAAGAAGTGAATTTTGGAGCCACAAGTTGGATGGTTCATATCTTGGATGTAACTGTGAGCCTTTATTTGCCTTCCTTGTAGCTCCAGCTGTCCATCCCACATATGTTTGTTTCAGATACACACTTAATGTTTTCCTGTGAAACGGGCAACTTTTTCATCTATAAACCTAAATGAATAGAATTATGCACCATTTGTACATTGACTGTATATGTGTGGAATGTGCTATAAAAGGAATAGAATGGAAAATATCCCATTGGTAGTTTGTGATTTAGGTCTTCAAACTTACATGAATGTATGTATTTCCATGTTTTCCCTATACAAGCAAACACCTTACTTACAGTTTAAAACTTCTTGTTTGTATTTAGTGTTACAAACCTTAAATACTGGGGAAGATGTGAGCCTGTAATTACGAGGACTCTTCAGTTCCTAAATGACCTTTCTGTTGGATATCCTTTTTACTGTATATTTGATCATGTATATGAACAGCCTTACAAGTGCATTCCATTAGCTAGGTATTTTTAATAAGGTCAAAATGTTCTAAAATATTACCGTATAAAAAATGAACTCCTAAGAATCAGTATGTTTCAGTAGTGTTCAATTAAAAAGAATATTCTTTTAGTTAATTAAGAGACATAAAGGAAATTGGAAGAAAATTTTAAATGTTTTGAATACTTTTTAATTATTGGTCCTATCAACTCAACATTTATTTACTCTAAAATGAGACTTCTCAGTGCACATTAAATGTTTATGATTTTCTCTCATTAGCAGATTTTTAAAATCTAAAACCAGAATCATCTTTTCTTATTAGGTTAATTGATAATACTGTCGTGCTTCTACCAATGAGAGGGAAGAGTGTAAAAAACAAATGCCGGTTTAGTTAACCACTAAGATTAGCTACTATTTTAATATAAAGATAACATGCTGAGAATGGGGGCATTGGAGAGGAATCGTTAATGTAGGTTCAGCTCAGGAATATGTTTGTATTAGTTAACTTTAAAATTGGGTTTCTTGGCAAGCCGTAAAAGATTTCCAAAGTATTAGACACCCACTTTTGTGCTGGAATTTAATATGCAACTTTTTATTGGAAAATAATCGTCCTTGTCTGGCAAAATCCACCATGCAATATTTCTGTTAGTAGGTATAATGCAATAAAGTCAGGGAGGGCTATTTATCACTACAAATTTTGAGGATTTCAGGATTCTTTTTATTATTTTAATATATTTCTTTGATATTAAATCAGAAAAATGATAAATTACACCTGTCCAGGCTGTTTTTCCTTTTTACTGGAAAGTGATGTACAACCCAATTCCAGTGGTCATTTTGGCTTTTTAAGATATGTATTTTTTCTTATTAAAAAAAAAAACCCGAACCTGTATTTTTTTTTAAATAATAATGCTGAAATACTCTTTATTTCTCACATATGAAGTGGTTTATAAGTACTTCCTAGTATTGCAAACTCTGGCCTTTTCACAATGAATTACTCTGAGAGCATATTATCTGGAAAGAAACCTGTTATTTTATGGCACATATCTATTGTTTAGATTTACCCTCTCTCTTAGGTTGAAATTGAAATCCAATATAAAATTAATTTGATTTGTATTCTTTTTAGTATAATTTGCATAATGCCTAGTTTATTTGTGTCCGCTATTAAGATCCTTCTCCTAGCTCCTTATAGTCTGTATATATTCCTTAATCCTACAATTATAACCTTTTGTTTTATAAGCTCTTTATTGCTTTGGAGCACTTCCTAAAGTTACTAAAAAATCGTATTTTCAGAAAACTTATTAGATGAAAGTTTAAAAGCTATAACATTTTAAACTAAGGGATACGAATGGTTTCAACCTGGGTGCATTGATTTATATTTTTTAACAATTATTTCAGGTTTGCATATTTAGAAATATATATTAGCTCAATTTGATTTCAGTGCTCAGTTATTTGAATTATAAATCATTATGTCCCTTCTAGCTGATCAGTCATGAAATATCTTTGAATTCATTTACATAATGGAATATGTGAGTGGTGTATCTATTTCAGTGCAGTTGCTGGCTACTTAATGCATGTTTTGTTGTTTCCCGTCGATTTCTTTATTATAATTTGTTTTTAAGTCCTGATTTTAAAGCAATTCCTTATTTTTGTGTTAAAAATAAGATGCCATTCTTCAGAAGTAGAAACAATTATGCAGGATAAAAAACGTCACTGATTGGCCCCAGTTAATGTAAATATGTTTATATATTCATATTAAAATATTAGTAACAGATGAAAAGCGTGTTATGTTACAATAAAGTGCTTAAATGTTCCTTAGGACTTGATAATGCATATTTTCAGAGACCTTTTTTTTCCTGTTTTTATCTTCTTCAGAGGGAATCTTACTCAATGTTTATGGTCCTCAAAGCCAGTTTCTGAACTTTCGTGTCCTTGTATCTGGCCGCTTATTTAGAAATTGGAAACATAAAAGATCTCATTTTGAGGGAGTGCTAACAAAAGCCTGTGTGCATTTGCCCAGAGGTAGTAAGGAGCCTCAAACTGTAGTGACCGTCAGAACCACTGGCGTTCTTGTTGGAATACCAGTGCGAGACCTCACCTCCAGACTGAGGTTTGGGAGGTGTCAGACTGAGCCTGGGAATTGGCATTCTCAGGAAGTCTTGATGATGCTGGTGGCTCAGGAACTGTACTTGGAGAACTGCCTCAAGGTCATTAGAAAATGCAATGGATGTCCTGTCCTCCCACTTCTCCGGAGGACTTTGTCTTCGCTGGAAAAAGGCGGCCTGGCTCCCTGCTAAAATGTGTGTGAGGAGCTGCCACTATGTGAAGTCCCTGGATTTTAACGGGAGAGCGAGTCTCGCATTTTACCCAAGATTTCTGTTTGTGAAATTTAAGAGTTTCCAAACTGTTTAAGGCTATCATCATTTTAAAGTTCAGTGGCCTTTTTTGATAGAAAGTTTGTCTTCCTATCAAATTGATTACATGGGGCATATAAAATGCATGTGGCAAATACATCTGAGTAACTTTTGAACACAGTCTTTAGATTTCCAAGACTAAATTTCCCGACTTCCAGTTTTGGGGACACGCACAGGTCCCATGCAGCCCGCCCCCGCCGGGTGCAGGGGTCCTTCTCTGTGAAGTGTTGGGCAGGCAGAAACTCTGCTTTCTCTCTGGGGAAGGGGATTGTTCAATGATCAGAACAAGGAAGTGCTGGGAAAATTGGAGAAAATGAGGGTCATACAGAGCAATGAGACAGACTAAACCTATGTTAGATGCCGAGAAAGAGGGAAGGAAGGGTTACATTTCATCCAAAATACTATTTGTTTATTGATCTTTATTTCAAGGTGTTTTATTTCTACACTTGATCTTAGCCAAAAGGCCGAGAAGCGATCAAGGTGTTTTATTTCTTTGAAAAATATGTGATCAGTATTTCTACTGCAATTCATTATTTGCTCAAATTTACAGCAGTGACGTGTCTAATTTGGGGTTTCAGATAATGAGAATGGATTTTTATTTTCCATTAGGCCCTCTGTTGGTAGTTGCCCTTACTACATCATCCTCAGAGCTGTACGAAAACCCAAAAATAGCTTTAGCTTTATAAAACAGACCCCATAAAAGACTTCTACATTAATTCATGCAAGTATCCAAACTCATTTTAACCCTGTTGTTACTCTTAACGTCAACAGTCCTTGGGATTAATAACTTATCCATGTTATTCCAAGACCACCTACGTAATTGACCGGGCCGAGAACAAAATGAACATGGGCGGTGTCTTATTCCTATGTCATTAAGAATTTCAAGACCTCAGTAGCAAAGCATCGAACCTAAGGCAGGACCGTGTGCAAGCTCCTATACACCAGCGTGTGGTGAATATCGTTCTTACCCATGTGCATCTTAGATCTGCTTGCCTATTAGTTTATTTCCATGGTTTCCACGTTTGCAAGCCACAGTCTTATTTCCTGTCCAAACTACTTAGTCACCTGACTTTATTTTTTAACCCCAAACCTCTTCCAGCTTCATTTGTCTTTTAAGTGCGATAAACAGCATCCTTATGTAGGTTTAACCTTGAGTAAGAATAAAAACAGTGATTTTTTTTAATTTAATTCCATACTCATTTTTATGATTTTTCTTTTACTGGCCTCTTTCAATTAGCAAATAGTAATTAAGCATGTACTCAGTACAGGGCAAAAGCGCAAATGAGACACAATCCCATTTCACAGAATTGATCCTGATTCCAGACTTACTTTATCATATTTCTACTGAGAGCTCAAAGAATATTGTATGGTTAACGTAAAAACATTCAAACCTGTAAAGAATTTTTGTGAGTATATTTGAGCCAAACTGTCAACAATTGCCGGGAAGCAGAACCTCAACAGATTGAGATAATGCTCCGGAGAAGGGCGATCTCTCATCTATTTTTATACTTTGCAGTCAGAGAAGGGGATGTGGGTGGGTTACGTGAATCCATTGGTGATGCACTAGGGAGGCGGGAGAAAGCAAACGGTGGGGGAACGCCTGGGATTGGATGGAAAGTAAAATGATAGACACATACTTAAGGTGGATGCAGGATAGTTAACAATAACAATCAACATGATAACAGTAACAATGAAGGCATTTGTGGTACCTGTCCTGGTGCCCATGCACATTAGGTTGTGCCCAAGGGGTCCAGAAAAGGGGAAATTACAAGTTACATTTCAAGAATATGTTAGCACAGATGCAAAAAGACAATAGCTCAGTTTACGTAAAGATTGACCTTGTCAGGGAAAATACTGGTCTAGGACATGACTACCCACCGTCACTGCTTTTAGTTTGTTTTAATTTCAGACCATACTTTGTGGTTCCTTTAGGTCTTTAAGTTTGTAAGACTGCATGCAAGCCTTCCCTGAGCTTGTCAGGTTAACGTGTGGCTTTTGTTTTTAACACTATTATCAACAAAGTTCCTTTTTAAAAAATTTGACTCCAATAAATGACATACTAAATTTCTGAAAATCTACACATTAAACATAATGTGAGTATGTGACATCTTGATGTGGCTTTCTAGTCAAGATCAAGGTCATTTAGACATAGCTTACCTGTATATGCAAGTTGCTAAGTATGCAAGTAATATGCAAATCAGACATCCTCACCCTGTCACCGATCTTCCCACCCCTGGGGTGCATCCAGGAAAGAGTAGAGGATGAGAAATGAAGCAAAAGTCTAGAATAAAGTAAGAGTGAAGGATAAGAGTGTCTGTTACAGGAAATACTTAGTGATCACCAGGAGTCGTTCGGCTTTGGTGAAACAGTTTTAAATGCATTGCTTTCTCTCAGTGGGTACCACCATCTCCAGACGGCTCTGAGGATGTTCAGTAAAACTAGCTTCAGCATCTATCCCTCAGGCATGCGGCTATTAACATTTCTCATCAAAATAAATGCTGATTTATTTTTCTGTTTTCTGTCTCCATCATCCATGGAAAAAGCATCCCATCATTTATCCGCTCTGTTTGCTTTTATTCTACGATCAAGCGTGAGAATCCCTTTCCACTCTTCTGTAGCCAGCTTACTCAGACCTTCACGCAGTCCTTTAAATTCTTGCCTCACAAGATTACCTTCCTTGAGTATTGTTTTAATCTGATCATTTCTCTTCCCAAAAGCCCAGAATCTCTTCTACTTGCTTCTCGGGTCAATGTAAAATTATTGATTTGAACTTGAGTCCTTTAATGGTACTTGACTTATTGAGTTCCCATAACTAATTTCTGATCCACCACTCAACCACAATTTATACTTGATACTTTTCCTTGGGCCAAGGAAATTCATTTTACCTCCCCCTTGCCAGCCTTCATGGACTTTCACTGAATCACCACCTATGCTGTTCTCCTCATTTGACCCCTCATAACTCAATTTGACGCCTTTTAAATTTTTTTAGGTCTTGCTGAAGTCTTAGTGAAGCCATCCTGAAATAGTTACATCAATAGAAAGGAAATATTATCTATCTCTTAGGATTTTATATGGATTAAATAAAATAATTAATACATAACAATATATTTGTGCTATCTAACAAAGCACCTTGTATTACTGATCCTATCATGTAGTAGGTGCTCACTAAATAGCAAGCCCTTCATTTTCATTCCTATCATCTTTGATTTTGTAATGTTCCTGAAAACCTAGGTTTATCTATGTATCTGAGGATAAATATAATATAACTTGATATTGGCCAGTCTTCTCTCTGGTGAGGTTATAAGTTATTAGAGGGCATTTGAACATAATTGTTCCTCCTCTTATTGAGCCACTAAGCCTTTAACCCCTCTTCCTTGTACGTGATTATTAGTGTCCCTGAAGATGCTTCATTTTGGCTACACCTATTTGGAGTTTCCCTGTTCCCTCTGGGACTTAGTTACAGCTTCGGTTTTGTCTCAGAAGCTAGTTGTCTGCCAAATCAAAAGGATGTGATGTAACTTAGTGACAAGGACTTACACTTGACAATCAGAGTGGGACTTGAATCTTGGTTTTACCATTTGCGTGTTTTCTGTGTGACCTTTCCCGAATTCTCTTACTCCGGGCTCTAGACTCTTACTGCTTTTACTGATAACCACCATCCCCCTGTTCACTGGATGTGCTATTCAGAATGCCAGCCAACTAACATGCTCCCACCAACTGAAATGGGGTGACTCATAAAGACCATAAAATGGCCGAGACCGGTTTGGCTCAGTGGATAGAGCATCGGCTTGCGGACTGAAAGGTCCCAGGTTCGATTCCGGTCGGGGGCATGTATTTTGCTTGCGGGCACATCTCCACTGTGGGGCGCGCAGGAGGCGGCTGATCGATGTCTCTCTCTCATCGATGTTTCTGACTTTCTATCTCTCTCCCTTCCTCTCTGTAAAAAAATCAATAAAATATATTTAAATTTAAAAAAAGATTATAAAATGATTAGGCTTTTGCCTATTTCTTTTTAGCCCTCACCCCTGAGGATATATTGAGAGAGAGGGGTGAGAGGGAGAGAGAAACATCAATGTGAGAGAGAAATAGCCATTGACTGCCTCTTGTACACACACCCTGATGGGGGACTGAACTCTCAACCTCGGTGCCTGCTCCGACTGGAATGAAACCTGCAGCCTTTTGGTATATGGGACGCTACTCCGAACAACTGAGCCATCTGGCCGGGGTTCCATTTGCATTGTGTGTGTTTAACGTTACCCACCCTCTTAAGGACCATAACCAGTCTTGAATTGGATTCCTATAAGGGAATATAAATATTCAGATGAACCCTCCTTTTTTTCTTTATTGAAAACAATATTTACTCTTAATCACTCGTTCTTTCGAATATAATTAAAAGGCAGTGAGGCTGGCTTTGGTTCAAAGTGCACAGATGCAGTCCTGCAGAAAGTGTGTCTCTGGCAGATGAGAGCCTTCCTGTGAATGGTCTGCTTATTGCTCCCATAAATATTCTGTTGTCAAAACGGGACTTGCTGTTTATTAGCAGCCCTGATAGGAGGATTCCTATTAATGGCAGCCTTCTGATTAACCACAGACCCTGTCACTTTTAGCTTCGCATTTCTAAGAACTGTGTTTGGTTATTACTTAAGATATTTCTTAGTGTATTGACGCCCTCCCTGTTTAACGGAGTGAAGTGTGAGTGACAGTTCTGCTCAGTGATGCCACCGGAAAGAAACCATCACCTGTGCAGCTTCATAGGCAGGGCAAGACCTGCTACCTGTCAGCCCTGACCTTCTTGCCTTTCGACCTGCCAGAAACACTCGTGCGTTGCCACCCTCCAAACACAGTGCCAGGAGGAGAGCGCATAGATGCGGCCCCGTCCCTCGAAAGCGGCCTAACGTGGAGGTGAGCAGGCGTGCGTGCTTGATAAGCCGCTGCAATGGTGGCCTTAGCGTCCAGGGGAGTTGGATCTAAATCATACCAGTTATTTCTCTTGGAGTGTTCTATTTAATGTTTCTCAGTTTGTTTTTTCATCTGAAAAATAGAAACGATACTACCCATCTCAGGGGATTGTGAGAATCAACCGTGTAAGTAGTAAACATTCTGTAAACGTTGATTCCCGCATCTTTGCGTCTTCCTCCCTGGTTTAAAATTGAAAAAGACGTTTTCATCATTGGATCCTTACAGCAGCCCTGTGAGTCAGAGAGCTTGAGCATCCTCACTCGTTGGAGAGGGAAAGTAAGGCTCGGAGTGCTGAGTATGGTGCTCAGACTCATCCAGCCCGCTGAAAGGTGTAGTTAAGCTGAAAGCCAGTCCGCCTGACTTGTGTTCCGATGTGTTTTCTACTCTTTTACCTCCACAGCTGAGTGACTGAAACCTCGAGTTAGATTTCAGTGTCCTTGTACGGAGGCAAGAGAGAGAGTTCTTCTGTACTTGGAGACGATGTGAAGGAAAGAGACTGTTTTCGTGGGAACATGGTTTAAGGTTCTCATACCTGCAAGAAGGGCATGAGGGAGGAGGCAGGGATCGACCCACAGGGGCCCTGGCTGGGGCAGAAAACATGCAACTGGGGAAAGTCAACAAAGCGGGTGTTTTGATGAGAGCATTAACCAGAAATTCTTCAGGCCCGTGATCATGTTTAAGTATGATTTTGTAATGTTCTCGTCATGTGTTGAACTGTTCGGATGATGGTTCAGTGCAGTAGAAAGGACATGGTCTTTGGAGTCAAACCTCAGTTCAGATGTCAGCACCATCCATCCATACCTGTGTTACCTGAGGCAAGTAACAATTTCTCCGGGCTCGTTTACCTGTGGATTAGAAATAAGAAATAATATTCCGCACTCTAATTGTGAAGATGGAGTGAGTTACATGTGACATTCCCTGCATGCAGTGGATACCTGAGAAACGTCAGGCCCTCTCAGCCTGGCTGGATTCCCTTCTTCACCCAGAGCAGACTTTCCTTAGGTTTCTAACAAGGCTCAGAGTTTCTTAAAATTGAACATTTTTCTCCTTCTTGAGAGCCGATTATGGGTCTTTTATCATTATTTTATTATGAAATAATATTAAGTAAAGAGAAGTTCTCACATTACATCAAAAATGTAAAAAAAGGTCAGTTTTAATTTTCCACTACGAAGGCTTTAATAGTAAAGAAGTTTTTGTCTTAATTATAAAATTAATTCTTCCTCTCCAGGACAAGAACATGTATAAGATGAGAAAAGTAATTGCACTGGTTAATAATAGATTGCCGTTCTTAACCGTATGAAGGACATTTCTCCAGGAATACTCTTTCGAAATATTTATTCCTCTTAAGTAGGCATTGGTGCCATTGTGATTCATTGTTACTTTGTGATGTATTACCTATTGATAAGACAGTTATATTTTGCCAAATTCCTTAACTTATATTACTTATATCCTCTTAAAAAAACTGGTGAAGATAGATGCCGTGAAATTCATGCTAAAAAATCACACGGTAAGTCTGATTTCCTCTCATTAATGACTCTAGTTTCCAGATGGTGTAGGTCAGTGGTCGGCAAACTCACTAGTCAACAGAGCCAACTATCAATAGTACAATGATAGACATTTCTTTTGAGAGCCAAAATTTTTAAACTTAAACTTCTTCTAATGCCACTTCTTCAACATAGACTCGCCCAGGCCACGGTATTTTGAGGAAGAGCCACACTCCAGGGGCCAAAGAGCCACATGTGGCTCCCGAGCCGCAGTTTGCCGACCACGGGCTCAGGTAAAGCGTTTGTAACGTGGCTGCTCTTCTGCTTTCATTAGAGTGAACACTTCCCCTTCCTCGGCATCAGTGACAGTGACAGGCTCAGCGACTTCCGGTGCCGAACCACCTTCTACACAGCCCTCACCCGCCTTCTGATGGTCGATCTAGGTAGGTAAGCATTTCCGCTTGCTTGGTAAGGGTTACCACCCGCACACCTGGGAATAAAGGCGGGAAATGCTCCTGAGGGCCCCTTTCACTTACCGCGTCTGCCACCTCTGACAGATTTCTACAACTTTCTAAGATTCGAGCACTCACTTGTTCACATCAGAACCAGAAGACAAATCTTTGGACTTAAGGTGGAATTTTTCACTTGAAATAGGACCTGCGTTAATTCTTTACGTCTTCTAAATTTATTTTCCGGGTGTCCTTTGGGACATTCATTTCACAGCTAGCAATCTAGGAATAATCTTAAATACAGAAGAGCTTTGCACACTTAATCTGAAGAAAACATAGAAACCATATAAATGTCTAACAGGGAATTGTAATATTAGGCACACCCACTTACTTGAAGGAGCAATATACGGTCATTAAAAATAACGATTTGAAGACAGTGCAAGACGTGACCTGTCTGTTATAATAGTAAGTGGAAAAAGCAAGTATTACACTATGCAAATGCCTCTTGGGGCGGGAGGAACAATACATCAAAAAAAAGACTGACGAAATTCTTCAAAAATGTTAAAAGTCGTCTTGAGTAGTGGACTAGAAGTAACATTTCCTCATTTCTGATTACCTAAAGTTTTCTTTAATGTATTACTGTTATCATGGGGGAAATTAACTCGAGTTTAATTTCTCCATTGAAAGCCAACGTTAGCCGGAAGTATCCGCAGGAAGAGAGCACCTTAGGGCGGGATATTCCACCTCTGTGGGGACCACATTGCTCTGGGTTCCCATTGTTTTCCACATCTGAATGCTGCAGGTTAAACTAATCCGTTTATAGATGAGAGAGTTAGTTCAGTCAATGATGATATTCTGAGAGTATAATACTGATGATACCTTTTCTTTATTTTGCAATGTATTCATTGACACATCATCTTAAATAGGAATTTTTTAAAACATGATCATGCAAAAGGAAAGAGGGTGAATAATTGTATTTTGCATGTGAAAGACACTGATCTTCGTAATAGGAAGGTGACCAAGACCTTCTCTGCTTCACACCGGATTATGTTTATGCATTTCACCAGAATAAATGACCAGAAAGACAAACAGCCCAAAGTGGAGAGAAACGCAACCCGGATGATTAAGGAGCGGAGCAGGGTTGATGGCTAAGGAAAGATTAAAAGGACCGTGTATGTGTAACTTGGCTAAGTGACAACCAGGGCTGGAGGCGCAGGGAACTGTCTATAAATATTTGAAGAGTGTAAACCAGGCATGCAAAGCCCAATCATCTGCTCCCAGCCAGTGGGAGATCCCACTGAGTGACAGCTTTGCATACTGCACACTGGCCTGTGCTACGTCTTGGCTGCCACCTTGGAGAGAAGAGGAGCAGGCCAGGTCTTCTGTCACTGTTCTTGGTGACCGGTCAGAGGGCACACTGGCTGAGCTCTGAGGGCACCACTAAGACCTCCCTGGTCCCTGCCCCCAAGGAACTTGCCCTCTGGCTTCCTGGTTGCCCAAGCATTAAAGATGACCATGCATCCCTTGCCTAGACTGCATTCTTTCCCGAGCCCTATACAGTGGTACCTCGAGATATGAGTGCCCTAACATATGAGATTTTTGAGATACGAGCTGTTGAGCGAGTGATTTTTGCTTTGAAATACGAGCAACATTTGAGATAGGAGTAATCGCGCGGATCGGCGGGCTGCACACAACCCACCAGTTTACCTCGACTCGAGCGTCTCATAGTTTCCCATGCCTCAAGGTTACGGAACGAATTAAACTTGTATCTCGAGGTACCACTGTATTACTCTTTTATTAGATAGGATAGAGGCCTGGTGCATGGGTGGGGGCCAGCTGGTTTGCCCTAAAAGGTATCCTAGATCAGGGTGGGGATTCTCTTGGGGCATAGGGCAGCCTGAGTGAAGGGCCTGTGGTGGTTTATAGGTCAGCCACGCCTCCCAGCAACCCAGGTGGTGGAGGTCTGATATCTGGGATTTATTTATCTTCTACAATTGAAACTTTGTAGCCTAGAGCAAAGCCAAGCCTCCTGCTCGCTCTGGTTGGCAACCATTTCTGTTGGAATTTATTTATCTTCTATAATTGAAACATTGTAGCCTTAAGCAGAGGCCTAGGCTGGCCTGGATGTGCGTAAAGCTTGGCTTCCTCCATCGCTGGGGGCAACCCTAGCCTCCTGCTCTCTCCAGCTCCATTGCTGCTACCATTTTTATTGGGATTTATTTATCTTATATAATTGAAACTTTGTAGCCTTGAGTGGAGGCCTGGGCCTGGGAGGGTGTATGGAAAGCTTGGCTTCCTCCATCACCGGGGAAAGCCAAGCCTCCCTCCTGCTCTCGCCATAGCTGCAGCCATCTTGGTTGGGGTTAATTTGCATACTCTTTCATGATTGGCTGGTGGGCATGGCTTGTGGGTGTAGTGGAGTGATGGTTAATTTGCATATTACTCTTTATTAAATAGTATGAGAATCCATCTCAAATTAAATAAACATTTGAGGAGAAACTATATATAACACTGATTTTTTTTTTTGTAAGAATCTATGAAAAAACAGCTAACCAACTTGCTAGCAAACCACTTGTGATTCTGGGATAGAAATATAAAATATATTCTAATTGAATTCTACAGAATAAATTAGATATGTTTTGTGTATAAGCCTCGCACATTGGAGTGATTAAAAATTGGGTGTCATATTAATTGATACTTACTTTGAAATGCATTTTGGTTTCTATTCAATAATTTGTGCTTTGTATGAATTTAATTAGATGCTGTGTGCCCCAGGTTGTATTTCAGATGAAAATGGGGTGCGGGGAGCGTTGGCAATAAACAGCTGTACGATGATTTTATCAAATTGTTCCTTATCTAAACGAGATGGAATAAAGAACAGAATCGGAAGCATCTCATCAACAGAATGATGATGCTTCGTGTTGGCAACATAGTCTTTTGTATTCTAAGAAATTACGAAACTAAATAAATTCCCTCCGTGAGATCCGTTACCCACCGAAGGAAAGGGGTGACCGACCACATGTGCATGCATGTTAGCCCTTCCAAGAATCACTTACGTTCCCTGGGTTATTTTTAAATTAACTTTGTCAATCTAATAAGCTAAAGCAAAGATAGTATTACCCAAGCCAGTAAACGGAGAACCTCCAGGGAGCTGTTCAGTCTAAAATACTGGAATAAATAAAAACCTTCTATTTTGTTTAATTTGAATGGAGGTGAAACCACTTGACAAATATTGGAGAAGGGAAGTGTGGGAGAGAGCGGTAACAGGCTTTTTGTTTTATGAAGAACTAAATATTCATTGCAAATTAGGTTTCTACCAGCCACACGCTCGGAGATGCTCGGTTCACTGGCAGTTCTTTTCCTGGGACGTTTTATGAGCCTTATCTGGAGCTGCTCAGATGAGAGGCATGCTTCCCTCACATATTCAAACTCCAAGATGCACTGACATGTTGTCATGATCACGGAGATGCTAATGTGAAAGTAGACTTTATAGACATTAAGAGACAGTTCTCTCTATAGGGAGGAGGGTAACAGAGCATCCATTCACTTTTGTGGCTGATAGCAGGTACTTGGCAGCTGAAGGTGTCTCTAGCTTAAATTCGAGAAAATGTGAAATAAATAAAGGAGTTGAATAAGAAAGGAAGACTATTCTAGAAAAGAGCTACTAAAGATAGAAGCAAAAATACAAAGGAAGGAAACTTTCCCGCTTTTTTTAGTAATAATAACTAACATGTTTATATATTTACAGTCAGCAAACCATTTCTCATACATTATACGATTTGATGCTCAGAACAGCCAACATGAAATGGTTATTGCCTTGTTACCTGTTAGAAACGTGAGGTGCAGAGATTAAAAGTCATGCCCAAGGTCAGCCATGGACATTGTAGCCCTCTGACCACACATGCTCACTCACTTTTGCTAAGCTGGTACTTCACCTTTTACTTCTCAATCAGTTAAGAAAAATAACTTTCTTCCCCCTTTTTCGGTGAACTGTTTGAACTGAATGATTGATGTGTGGCTTGGGGCAGTGAGAAGAAGGGAGAAGGGATTACTTTCCAAGCTTCTATCAAGTAAACAGATTCGTGTTTATTTGCCCTGTAGAGGTATATTATCCAGCCCTATGATCAGCGAAAGTCAAATAGTTTTTCAATGTGTCCTTACGTCTCATGATTGGGCAAAGCACATTTCTCCTCACAAATAAAGGGACACAGAGAGAGATAGCCAGAGGTCCAGCACGTGAGAAGCTTGACCAGAAGTAGCTCATGTCCTGATAGATGGGAAGGCTGCATCGACATATCACTGGTGTCCATGACTTGGCAGAGACGACCTGGAAAGGAGACGGCGGGGGTTGGGGGGCAATAGGGGCAAAGAAGCAGCTGGAAATCCTTAGAATTTATAATGAGATCATTAAGACTAATTAGCTGGCCCTGTAGGCAGAAAGCAGCCCATTAAGTCCAGATCCACTTTTAATAACTTACCTGGTTTTGAGGGGGGAGTCCGGAGCACCCCGGGGAATAAGGTGCCTCAGGAATGAAACTGGAAGGTAGCTTGCTGAGAGGAGGCGTACACTAGTCTGCAGGGGGTGCTGTAGTTTTCTTCTGGGAGCTAACATAAACATTGTGGTCCCCTAGGGAGAGGACTTAAAGGCAGCCTCGGTTTTTTATCTGTTAAATGGGTATATGTGCCTTGAAGAGTCTAGCGGCTTAAATGAGACCAAGATGTGTGCAAAGGGCCTGGGACGATTCCTATCACAAAACAAGTCCTCTGTATATTAACTGGGACACATTTATTGACAGCGCTATTAGGGACCCTGACTACCTCTGGGACTTCAAAACAATGTAAGTTAGTGCCCATACTAACCAAGGCTCACCCAACTGGAAGTCAGTCCTGCAGTCAGCACTGGGTGGCCGCTGACTGCTGAGGAGGCTGCAAATCAGGGCCAGAGAGAGGCCTGAAGAGAGAAGCAGGGACTGATCCATTGCTTTGGGGAAGCTTTTGATCAGCACTTGCCTCTCTCTTTGTCTCCCAGTCTGGCCAGCAGCCTCACCTTCATTTCTCTCCAGGCCTCCACCAGGGATGCTGATCATCCCTGCCTTTCTGATCAGGCCCTGTTGATAGGCCCAGAGATGCTGACTGGCATAGGAACTGACCAATCAGAACCAAATGTGGGTGCTGTGAAGAACCAATGGCTGCCTAGGAGGTGGAGCTTTGATGTTGATTGGCATAGGGACCAACCAATCATCAAATGTGGGTGCTGTGAAGAACCAATGGCTGCCTAGGAGGCAGAACTTTAACGTTGATTGGTATAGGAACCAACCAATCATCAAATGTGGGTGCTATGGGGAGCCAATGGCTGCCTAGGAGGCAGAGCTTCTGATGCTGACTGGCATAGAAACCAATCAATCAGAACCAAATTGTCCATCGGAGGATGACAGTTGGGGGTGAGATCATGCCAGTAGGAGAGGACAATTGGGGGAAACCAGGTAGGCAGGCAGAGGCAGTTAGGGGGAACCAGGCTGGCAGGCAGAGGCAGTTAGGGGTTGTCAGGCAGGCAGGCAGGTGAGCAATTAGGAGTCAGCAGTCTCCCCCCTCCATGCACAATTTCACGCACCAGGCCTCTAGTGAATAATAAAATAAAACAATTATAACTGAATAATGTAGTATAATAAGAGTTATGTGAATGTGGCCACCTGTGTATGGGACCCCTTGCCGAAGTCTTCCTGTAGGCTTCGTGCTTTCTGGGGCACCACATCACCATTAATCAGAACATGTTTAATGCCTTTTCCATCTTAACTAAGAACTTACCATGCACTGTGGGCGTAACTTTTGCTGTTTTGAGGTCTAACAGCAAAACTAGCACGAATTTCTCTTCACAGTTTCATGGGCAGAAGATTCATTCTTACAATAGACTAGTGACCCAATGCACAGATTTATGCACTTTGAGAGGAAACTAATTAGAAGGTGGCACACAGGGCGGGACTGGGCTAGATGGGCCAGACATGCCCTGGAGCCAACCTTCCACGGCCCCTCCCTGACTGGGTGTACCTGGGCCTGACCTGCGGGGATTGGGCCAAAACTGGCTCTTCAACATCCCTCACGGGGTCCCTCAAGGGTGCATCCTCAAGTGCAAGAGGGCGCTCTGCAAAGTTGCTGTCATACAGGGAGTGGAACATAAACACAAGCGCACAGTGAACCAAATTCGGGCACCAGTGCCCCAGCGACAGCATAACCCACGACCGAAGGTGGAAACGCAAGGCCCTGCGAGGAATTGGCTCTCTCCTCTGGTTTCAGGGTGCATCACCCGAGAATCGCAGCTGCCAAGTTACTGCAGCTTGGCAGCTCCTGCATTGAGCATCTGACCCCTGGTGGTCAGTGCGCATCATAGCAACCGATCAGATGGAGGGACACTTAGCATATTAGCCTTTTATATATATAGACCTTTGCAACCTTTGCATATCATATTTTTTCTTTATTAAGTCAAGAACTTGACACTTCTCTTTGGTTTCTCCAAATTACCAGCAGCACTAATCCTGTTCTTTGTGGTCACTAGTATGTAAAATAAGGGTTAGTTGGACACAGCACTGTGATGCTACGATAGAGATCTGAGGCAGCTTCTACGTGACTTGTGGGTATACAACAGAAATATATGGGTGCACAGCAGAGATGTGTGGGTGTACAGCAGAGATATGTGGGTGCACAGTAGAGATATGTGGATGTACAGCAGAGATATGTGGATGTACAGCAGAGATATGTGGGTGCACAGTAGAGCTATGTGGATGTACAGCAGAGATATGTGGGTGTACAGCAGAGATATGTGGGTGCACAGTAGAGATATGTGGGTGTACAGCAGAGATATGTGGGTATACAACAGAAATATGTGGGTGTACAGCAGAGATGTGTGGGTGTACAACAGAGATGTGTGGATGTACAGCAGAGATATGTGGGTGTACAGCAGAGATATGTGGATGTACAGCAAAGATATGTGGGTGTACAGCAGAGATGTGTGGGTGTACAGCAGAGATATGTGGGTGTACAGCAGAGATATATGGATGTACAGCAGTGATATGCTGAACGAAGGATGATTCACATCCTCAGCAGGGCACTGCAAGGTGGCATAAGATAGCATCATGCTTCTCAGAACAGCATGCAACTTAACACTTATGAATTGTTTATTTCTGGAATTTTCGATTTAGTATTTTCGGACCTTGGTTAACCACAGGTAATTGAAACTGTAAAAAGTAAACCACAGATCGGGGATCTACTGTATATTATGTCTCTTAATTACAGATGAGAACACTAAGGCTGAGATAAGTGACTTTATCCAAATCAGGCAGCTAACGGCAGCAGAGCAGGGTCCAGGCTGAGAACTTCCAGAGCGTCCACTCCTTCCTGCCCCCTCATCTTCCCGCAGTGACCATTGTCACTGTCCTTGTGCGATTCTACATTTAGAAAATGCTTTAGGGCGGTGGTCGGCAAACTCATTAGTCAACAGCGTGGCAGACCATGCGGCTCATGAGCCACAGTTTGCCGACCACTGCTTTAGGGAAAAAGGGGGACGTATGTGATACTTTAAAAAAATAAAGAATTTTAAAAATAAAATACTTTATCCTAGAGCGGTAAGATTATATAGTCCAATAAAGTGTGTGTGTGTGTACATATTTAAGGGTTTGATAATGTTTACAGTGGTACCTCAAGATATGAGTGCCCTAACATACGAGATTTTTGAGATACGAGCCATCGAGCGAGCGATCTTTGCTTTGAAATACGAGCAACATTTGAGATAGGAGTCATCGCGCGGATCGGCTGGCTGCACACGGCCGGCTGCACACGGCAGGCTGCACATGACCCACCAGTTTACGGTGACTTGAGCGTCTCATAGTTTCCCACGCCTCAAGGTTACGGAACGAATTAAACTCGTATCTCGAGGTACCACTGTACTTCAATTAGTTTCTGTACTGTATGTCAGGTGTTAAGAAAATAAGGGAATAACTCAACTTTATTGAGTAATTACTTTTCACTCAACTACAGTATTTCCTTAATATTTGCAGGCACTGTTGTAGGTGGTAATACTGTAATACTAGTACTACCACTGCTGTTAATTGAGAATCTTTTTTTTTTCATGTGTTAGAACATTTAATATTCACAGTAAGCTTAAAAGATAGGTATTTTCATCCTTATTTTGAAGATGAGAAAACTGAGACTCAGAATGTCCGAAGCTAACTCGTGGTTAACTAGGCTCTGTTTATGCAGAGCCTTCCCTACATCACTGTCCTTCACAGAGAAACAAACACAAGGGTGCACAGTCTCTGCTCTCAGGAAGTGAAGGCGAAGATGCTATCAGTAATTGACATACACACATTATATTTTTTTAATGGCTATTTTATATTTTTAACTCTTTTTTTTAATATATATATTTTTTAAAGATTTTTTACAGAGAGGAAGGGAGAGGGATAGAGGGAAACATCGATGAGAGAGAGACATCCTACTGGGGATGTGCCCGCAACCAGGATACATGCCCTTGACCGGAATTGAACTTGGGACCTTTCAGTCCACAGACTGATGCTCTATCCACTGAGCCAAACTGGTTTGGGCCACATTATAAATTTTATCTCATCCATTCCCCAAGGTAACTCACCAAACAGTGGTGATGGTGGGATGATGGAGGTGGTGGTGTTGGTGTTAGTATCGCTATATGCCTAAACGCTTGCCATTCCAGGCCTGCTGATCATTGGATCTGTCAGAGTGGGAGAAAACGCTGTGGGAATGGAGGGAGAAGGGGGGACACGGGCAGCGGGTCCCGGGAAGTGCTTGCAGGGAGGTGCGCTCAGGCCAGGGAAAGTGACCGTTTAAAAGCTGGGCTTTGGGGAATGAGAATGGCTTCTCTCAAGTTTTCTGATGTGGTCACCAGTGGTCAGAGGGTGTATCTAAGAGGAATAGCTTGGTCACATAGCCATTGACGGAGCAGAGATGACAATCTGGTCTGCTTTACAGTGGTACCTCGAGATACAAGTGCCCTAACATACGAGATTTTTGAGATATGAGCCATCAGGCGAGCGATTTTTGCTTTGAAATACGAGCAACATTTAAGATAGGAGTAATCACGTGGATCGGCCGGCTGTACATGACCCACCAGTTTACCGCGACTCGAGCATCTCATGGTTTCCCACGCCTCAAGGTTACGGAATGAATTAAACTCGTATCTTGAAGTACCACTGTATCCTTTATCTTGGATCCCTTATCCAGAACAGCACACAGGAAAGAGTTGTGGGTCTTTGGACATCTCTCCGTGCACAAAGCTAAGTCCTGGTTCTGTTTGACTCTAGAAACGAACTATGTAAGGTTAAAGGGGAAAGAAAAGCCACAAAGGACCGGCGTCAGCCAGGTCACCTGCTCCAAGTCAAAAGATGCCAATTTGCCCTAGCTGGCTTCGTGGGTAGAGCATCAGCCTGTGGACTGAAGGGTCCCAGGTTTGATTCCCATCAAGGGCACATGCTCGGGTTGGGAGCTCTGTCCCTAGTAGGGGGCATGCAGGAAGCAGCCAATCAACGATTCTCTCTCATCATTGATGTTTTGCTCGCTCTCTCTCCCTCTCCCTTCCACTCTCTGAAATCAACAAAAATATATCTGTATAGTATTTTTTAAAAGACTATAGAGACCCAGTGCCTGAAATTCATGCATGGGTATGGTCCCTAGGCCTGGCCAGGGATCAAGGCTGATCAGATTCCCCACCTCCCTGCCTCCCTACCTCATCCTCCCCTCACTCCCTTAGCGTCCTGCTGCTGCCACTGGTTGTCTGCTGTGTTCCACGCTGCCCCCTGTTGGTCAGCATACGTCATAGTGAGGGATCCAACTCCCAAGGGGACACTTTGCATATTAGCCATATATATATACATATACATATGCATATATATACATATATATATATATGTATATATATACATATACATATATGCCAATTCTGCCTTGATCTTGTGTGTGTGGCCTTGGACCTCATTTTCCTTATCCGCAGAATGATGTGTAGACTAGTGTTTCTCAAACATTTTTATGCATCGGAATCACCGGGAGAGTGTCTTAAGATAAAAACTGCTGGACCACACCCCAGAGTTTCTGATCCGGGAAATTTGGGATGGAACCTGGGCAAGTCCATCTAATAAGTTGCCAAGTGACCCTGATGCTGCTCTCCCCTGAGATCCCATTTCCTCTCTAGCGCTCTATTCAAAACTGACCGCATGGAAACCGGGGGCCCGGACCCCATAGTTCCGCCTCCAACTGCACATGCTCCCTGAGAAGTCACTGAACCATCCTCGGCCCGTGTGTTCACCCATGAATCAGGACCCTCCCTTACAAGAAACCCCTTATGAAAGGATACTTCACAAATTGTCAATGGTGTGTATCCATGTATGAAGACTCCGCTTTGGCGGAATTTCTGAGAAAACCTTTAAAAGGAAAAAGGAATAGAAAACGTCTCTCTGCCTCTTTCCTGTAAAGAAAAGGAAGGGTGGCATAAGAGGAAGTGCACCCATGGAGAATGTACTTAAAATCCAAACGACCCAGCAGGGACCTCGCCCTGTTTGGCAGATAGAAGTTTCCCTGCCACCCAGTTAACAAATTAATAACGAAGGACATAAATAAGAGGGAATAATAACTTAGCGCTCTCTGGGCACCTGAGTCCATGAGCCCTTCAGGGCCTTGGCACCCAGAGAGAAGGGGGAGATGCTGAGTCTGAGGCTTTGAAAGAGGCTTTCCTCGGAGCATTAGGGACCCTCTGGGGGCCGAGGAGCTGACGGGCTGGCATGCCTGGGGCGTGCGTCTGTTTGATCCAATAAAGAGGAAAAAAAAATGTCTGGTAAGTAATGTTGCTCTTTCATTTGGTGCAAAGAGAGAAGGCAAAACACCAGGACAGTCAGTGACCGACGCACCAAATTAGGCAGGACCTGGCCATTCTCCGCCTGCGTGAAGTGCCCGCTGCTGCGGCTCACACACAAGAGCGCACACTCACACCACGGTGACCCTTTTGTGTTTTTTGACAGGCGAAGATGAGGACGAATTTGAGAATTTCATGCTGCCTCTTACCGTCTCCTTTGAGACAGTCTTACAGCTATTCAACAACAACTTTAAACAAGAAGACGTGAAGGTGGGTCTGTTTCCCAGCAGGAGGAGGGGCAGTTTTGTTCATTCTGGAACGTTCGGGTCCAGAAGAAGGTGGTGCCTGTTCACGTGTGCTCTGTGCCTCATCCACGTCCTGTCCCTGCCTGCGTGTGTCTTTCACCCTTTTCACAGAAGCGCCCTAGTTCACGGGCTTTGGGTGGGGGCAGTCAGTTTATGAATAGGCGACACAGATTTGTCTCTCCTTGCGGTTAACATCTTTAAAAGAGCCATTCTCTAGATGAGGGGACAGGGATGCTTAAAGTGCGGGCGTACCACTTTAAGCATCCCTGTCCCCTCATCTGCCCTGCACTGTACGGTTCCACATATTTGTACGGAAGAATGCACAAACACACACATGTTAAAACACCGCATCTCTGAATATTTTTTAAACAGGAATTTATATAAATCAGGCCTTTATTAAATGGCTAGGCATATATGTATAAATAGGAGCCGGTCTTGAAGTATTGCGTTCTTAAGCTGAACAAAGTGATTAGGATAACTGATAGCTAAGTAAGGTTTTTATGTGCCTGTGGGAGCCATATTAGGATTGATTTGACAAGTCAGTTCAGCTGTGGCAACAGTCATAATATCTAAGACAACATTATGTTTTATTAGTAAAATCCTTAAGTGTAGCAAGCTGTTTGTGACAGAGCAGCCCCATATTTTAGTGCGGAGGCTGGAGAGCACGGGGTCTGCTCAGTGGGAAGAGCAGCTTCTGAAATTATAATGTGTCCAGGCCCCATTAAACAGATTGACATAGATTATTATTTGTAAGGAAGTAATGTAGCCCCCAAAATGTGCGCACCTTTGCTGGTGATGCTTGAGTCCTATTTTACCGTTATTTGAAACAACTTGACCAAAATATTAACCATCGCTTTGCATGGCTCCTTTTCTCTCTATTAAAAAAAAATTTGCAGCAAGTAGCCAACTAGAAAAAACAATTGCCTTTGAGGTTACTTTAGGATGATTCTTCTACCAAACACTAATTAGCTGAATACTGTACCTTCTAATTTGAAATAAAGTTTTTTAAATGAGTATTTATCAGCATGCAATAGTCACAGAATTTTAAAATCAAACGAGCTTGTAGAGATTTTCTTGGCCTTTATAGTTTTATTGAAATTCTACACCAGTTTCTATGCGGGTAGCAGTGTTTTTCAGATGCGTCACAAATATTTCGTGACCAACAACATCTTTGCAGCTTGAAGGTGGCTATTGCTTTCTGTGAAAAGAGAAGCGAGTTGAAAAACACCATCTTTATAAAAATTCCCCGTCTCTTTTGAAGATTTCATTTTGTTCCAAGTCCATTCTGATGTGGTCCCCTCTAGTCTGATAGAAACCTCCTTCCCGGAGTCCTCTCTAATGGAGTTCCAGTGATAGATCCCTAAACCAGCAAGTTCTTAACGACCCTGGAAAGTGACTGCTTGATTACACTTGAACGGTATTTGCAAATAAAATCACAAGTAATTAAGGGGAAATCTCCAGGCTTTTGAGCAAGTTTGATGCATGATAACTGCCCGATCCCGCTTCATCGAGAGTAACGCCGTGTAGGCAACAGCCACGGAGATCGATAGCAACGTAATGATGGCGGCAGAATTAAGTGAGTAACCTGAGAACTGCGCGGCAGAACGCGTGCAGCTGCCACGAGCCGGGGCCACGCGGTGCACTCCGCGCTTCCGTCCTAAATGTTCATCAAAAGACGCCCTGCAGGAAAATGGAGTTAGATGCTCTTTATTGCTGATCGTGTCTCTTGCCACATTTATCAGGGAAATTGGATTAGCAGTTGGCAGCTGCAGGTAGACAAGATTGTGCGGTGATTAAATATGCAGCTTGGCTGCATTTGTTGTGACAGACCTTTAGTAAATTCTACTGGAAGCGCCATCTGTCTAATTGGTATGAAGGAAACTCGCTGCTCTAAGCGACCGGGGGAAGGACTGAAGCTGTTGCTTTGTCATAAACAAAACTTTTGCACTAACTGCTTTTAAACGTAAATGTATTAGGTTAGGGCTATTTTTCTATCGTGATGGATAAATAATACATGCAAAAGCGCTCTCAGGTACTTCATTTTGCAAGGGCCGGAGATAAAAACGGTTCTGTTTTGTTCCTCAATAAAGTAGTTAGTATTCCAACCCACAGGAGGGGATGCTGTTAAAATATCTCCACGAAAATGCCTCGGGACTGCCATATTCATTTAATTTGCAACCCTTACCAGGATTTCCTAACTCCCTGTTTATAGATATTTTTCAAATGCGGATTTCAGGACGCACATAAACATTAAAGACCAACGTGGCCAAATTGAAATATGGTTGCGAGGGGAAGAAATGGCTGCAAAACCCTTCGATTTATAGCTTTGTTTTCTTACTTAGTCCTAATAAAATTGAAGAGAACATTGAATTTCTGTCTTACGTTTTTCTCTTCAAAGGAAAGGCTGGGGGGAGAAAGCAAATGCTCTGACAGATCCTGGCTCAAAAGCATTCGTTTAAAATATATGTTTTTGCCATCTCCTTGGGTCCGTAGTAAAATCTGGTCCAATGTTCTCCCGATTCCTGCCTCGTTTTTTCTGTTTGACCGTGACATCATCAGTTTTCAGAAAAAATGAATGAAAACTTCTCGGAGAAAGAGGAGCCGTTAAAAAGGAACCTGCTATCTTTAGTCCCTTCGTATAAACTCCACCGCGTTAAATTATTTAAAACGCCTGATTTTCAGCATGCGCACATTAAAAGTTTTCGCACTAAGTGCCAAATGTTGCAAACAGCACTTTAACAGAATGATTTTGCTTTGATCCCTGTAGCAGTTCCTGAATAATTTATCACAGGTTATTGCCTTAATTCTGGAGAGGGATGGAGCAATAAAGGCAGATGAAAACACTCCAGTTGAAACACCTTAGGGCCTGCTCATTCCTCTGACACGGCTCTTTTGTTGGAACTATTTAGAGGTTATTAAGATGTGTCTCCAGAATTAAGAGTATGCTTTAAGGATGAAGACAGCCATCTTAATTCTAAAGACAAAGCACAATGACCCTTCACCTCCTCCTTCTTTGTTGTTATTATATGGGAGAATTATGAGGATAATATTAGAGCTGCCCCCAGTAGTGCCACTACAGTAAAGGGGCTGTCAGACTTGCCATTAGAAACCCTGTTTGGGGGGTCAGGGTGGAAGGAGCCGCGTTTCAGCTGTCTCCCGGCCCATCCGTCTCACGCGTGGCACCCAGACAACTGTTTACCGGGCAGCGGGCTGGAGCACCGGGCAGGTCTCCGTGGGCTTTCCGGAAGGAGTCCTCAGGACCCGCGGCCCCCGAGGTAACCCCCTCCCCGGACCACCCTCCCCGCAAATACAGCGCCCCTCGATTTCACATCAGCCAAGGTGACCCTCTGCAAGAGATAACCCTCCCCCTGTTCTGTTTTAAATGAGATGGTCAATTGTGGCTCCTCCCCACCCCCCATCCTCAGTGACAATCCGATCACCTCTCTCTCTCAGACGCTTAGTATCCTGGTCGAGCTCCGAGCAAACAGTTTACCAATCTCATCCCAGAGCTGGGCATGTGGCGGCTCTCACGAAAATGCTCCCTTAGTTTGTTTGCCTCTCAGTACAGCTCAGTCTAGCACTCACGTTGTTGGGATAAAGGATGCTGTGTGAGCATAAGGATGCTGCTGCTTATGTTAACACTGCGTTTTCCTGCCCACCAAATCTATTGAAAACGTACATTTAGTTGTTATTTCTTAGTGCTTTCTCTACTAGATAGTAACATTTTCTACACTTGAACATTGATAGAATTCCATAGGTTTGAGTCCATTAAACCACGTCTATGAATTTGGCGTTCTTTTGAGGAAGAAATGTACGGTGGAATAATCACATTTTTTGTGTAATGAGGGTAGTCTCAAGTATCTTAAGAGTCTTTCCCATTGGGCACAAAGAAAGTAATTCTTGGCTCCTCTTGCCTGATTTAGAGCTGAATGGTGAGTGCCTGTAACATGTGCAAACTTAAGATCCTGTGAAGAGCAGCCTGCGATCTGTAAGGGTTCACGGTCAAAGAGCAGAGGCCACTGGAACAGACCGCAGACCAAATGGTCCGAATCCAAATGCTCCAAGAGCTGAGAAACGTGGGAGATTGAGAGAGGGGGGACAGGTACCGGGGGCCGGAAATAGCTTCCACACAAGGCAAAAAGGGTTTTTAAAAAATAGCGGGTCACAGGAGGGAACTACACAGGAGGCCAGCGGTCACAGAAAATCAAGGACCGGTGAGATGCGGAGAGGAAAAAGTCACTTAAAGAAGCAGAAAGGAGGAGGCAGGGTTACAGGTTCAGAATCAGATAAGCATCATTCAGTGAACCAAGCCCAGAAACAATATCCTCATCCACAACTTCCAGCTGCCCTGAGTCACCTGTTCGGCGGGTGGCAGGGAGAGCAGAGACTCAGACCCCCCGGCAGAGAGAGTACTATTGCTTGGTACTTGGAGTTGTTACTCAGTCATTAAGCTGAGGGTCATGATTCACTTCCAAATCCTTAATGATAATTTAAACACCTTCCTAAAGAGGTTTTCATTTCTTGCCGAGGCGCGAGGAGGAAGTAAATCCGGTCAAATGAAAAGTTCCGGCACCGCTTTCTGGCATATTTCCCCTGAAACCGGATCCGCACGCTTCGCAGTTGCGGATCTCAATTATCCCACCCCCTTGTTTTGCAATTATGTTTATTTGTGCTCCTGGTTCTGACATCCTAGCATCTGTTCCCGGGTTTTCTGTTTCTCTTCCCATGCATCATCCTCAGGACAACTTAATTAAGCATCCGGAGCCCTAGTCAGATCTCTCCTATTGCAGAATCAAGTTTTTGGTTTTCTAAAACTGAATGTCTGTGGAACACTTAGCATGCATCAGGCTCCTGTTAAACGTTTTTACGTAAATTTATCAAATTTATTCCTCACAATTCCTCTGCAAGAGTATTCGCCCCTTTTATAGATGAGAAAACTGAGGCTGATCCATGGCCTTGCTTTAAGACTTACAGTTAAGTAATGCTAGGATTCAATGTCAATCTTCTAACATGCTGGAATTCAATGTCAAGTCTTCTAACTTGCTAGAATTCAATGCCAAGTCTTCCAAAGGGCAGACCTCTTCCCTACACTTTTTTTTCCTTAGGAAATGCGAGTTTCTTGTTTTATCTTGGTACAACAGGTCGCCGGGATAGTTTTCATTTGGCCTAGCTTACTCAGGACATTTCTGAGACACCTTCAGATGCCAGTGTCCTTCCACAATAGCCTTCGCTCTGCAGAGGGGGGCTGATTGCACTCGAGCCGGTGTTAAGACTCGCTATTATTAAATCCTGTCTAGACTCTGTGCGTTCCTGTTTTGTGCTGTTATCAATCCTCTTTCTGCTCTTTTGGCATTATTCAAAAACAAACCGTATTCAGAAGCTAACGCCCTCTATCATTAGAATCGCGACTTCGCTCCGTTTGTAAGAAACCAAAGCGGAGCCGACGAGCAGATTTCCTGGCATGTTTGCTTCAAGTGTCTACGCTTTTCCGGGGAAAGGGATCTGAGCGGGCCATTTTAGCTAATGAATCACAATCAGATCTGTGGTCGTTATTGCCTGATTATTACTCCATCTGCTCGGCGCTAACGTGAAAATCAATTACCGTGTCTCTCTCCCACTGACAGCGGATGCTGATCGGGCTGGCGAGAGACCTGCGCGGGATCGCCTTCGCGCTCAACACAAAGACCAGCTACACCATGCTGTTTGACTGGATGTATCCTTATTACTCTGTGACAACAGCGGCCCCGCGCGCAGGGGGGCGCCGCGCCCCTGGCTTCGCTTTAATAGCGCGGCACAGTGGGGAAGAGGAAGCGAAGCTAAATGAGCTAATGTGTAATCAGCTCAAAATTACAGCGCGGTGGCAGGCGGGCGGATAACTGAGCGCGGCGTTCGGGGACCCGGCGCAGAGAGGTCACTTTTGGGGGGCCGTTCCATAGTGACCACTTAAAAAGCACCCACCCTCCCGAAGGATGGTTTTGGTGGGGGTCGCAGGGATGATGGGGCTGACATCTTTAACTCGGGACCCGCGCCTCCCGCCATGTGGCATTTCGAGGAGATTTGAATTTCTCCTCCATCTTAATTAGCGGGGCCGAGAAGGTCACTTTCTCTCTCGGAGGCTTAATTCATCATGCCACCGTTTTTCATCATCAGGAAAATATTAACGGATGTGGAGAGGAGGAGATAAATGGTCAGGATTTGTCATGTATGTGAATTTGCCTTGGCCAAAGCTTAGTGCAGACGGCAAAGTAAACACAAACAGACATGCCCCACAGAAATGTCACATAGGAGTGGAAATAGCACAGACCTCAGAAATCCCAGCGCCTCGCTTTCTGTGTCAACCTTGGCTGGTCATTTGCCCACTCTGAGTCTCGGTTTCCTCATCTACAGGAGACATCCAGAATCATGGCTTGTTACACCATTAAAATAGGTAACGCTCTTTACGTAATGTCTGAAACACCTTGGGTAATCTCAGTTGGTTCTGGTTCATATTGTTTGAATAGTATTGTATGGATCCTCCTTGATCCTAACAGGAAGTGACAATGGATACAAGTCGCATATGTGTCATATGAAGTTGCCATGCCTTTATGCATGGAACCATCAGCGCACGTAAGAAAAATCCTGTGGCCTCAAAAGCTATTTTGTTTTTTAAGTTGCGCTGCTTTACAGTGGCTCCTGACAACCCTTTCCCAAACTTCCTTCATAAATTGTAAAAGAAACTTCTTTCAGGCAGTCTAATCCAGCGATGGCCAAAACATAACCACGTATTTTTTAAATCGGCATTAATTTGCATGCTGACTTACATTGTACTGTTCAAACCTACTTCATTAGATTGCTGTGCCCATAGAAGGTTAGAGACCATGTTCCATGTCATTGAAGAACCATGTGTGTCTGTATAAGCATACAAAGTATATGTATAGAGATTACAGATTTTAACATGGGAATTCACATCATTCTTTAAACTATGAATGATAAGTTGGAATTACATCTGGCCCTTTTATTTCTCTCAACATAAATAGAAGCTCACAAAGTATTGGAAAAGTCATAAAATCCTAGTTTCCTCACTTTAAAATTGATGGGTATCTTCAAACCCAGCTCCAATTGTAGGATGTCCAGCCATTCATGTTTCATGTTTTCTTCATCGAGAGTCAAGGCAGAACCTTCTCCCTGCAGGTCCAGGCATAAAAATCGCTTCCGTAAGCGATACTGCTCAAATGTACGGGACATGCTGCCATTTAAGTCTTTCAGGAAGGCTGCTTTCCCTTCCCTGACGGTGCCTTCTTCTCTGCACGTATCGGCATAGTGAGCCTTTTGTCCAGCAGATGGCAGGAAACAGCAAACGGAAAGCCTTGGCACTTGATGTTTTGTTTGGAACTAGAGACCATTGTCTCAGCCTCCGACCGTAGATGTGAAGTTATTAGGGTCCAAGGCAGAGGGCGAAGTGTCAGCTCCGCAGGAAGTGGCGTTCGCTTGCCAGACGGGCGGCTGGTACAGGCCTCGCTTATCATAATCGAGTTTCAGTAGCAAATCCGCTTCCCTGGGAAAAGGCCAAAGGCTTTTCATAATTGTATTGACAACAAAATGAATATGATAAATGGTATTCATTCAGTGGAGACAAGATTTATAGTTTTCCTTTGGGCCAGGATGAAGAGCAAATATTTATAATAATAGTAAAATTTGTTTAAAAGTTACCTTATTGGATCATTCAAAAAGGTTTATTAAAATATTTCAAAATACTTTAAGCAGCTTCACGTGATAGCAAGTACGGGAGCTTCCCAAAGTATCCCGGTGATGTAAAAATGAATAAGAATGTGATTAAAAAAACATGGATATGAAAGTCATTTATTCTTCCTGAAATATTGATATGTCAAACCGTCAGCGGTGATTCCCGCATTACTGCGAGGGAAAGTTTATTTGTCTTTTATCCACACAAATGTGTGTTCTTTAATTCGTTATACAGTCCTTAGCATGCAGAAGAATCATCCTGTAAGAGCACATGTCATCGCACCGTCAAAATGCATTTTATTTATGGTGATTATTTGATAAAATGCTATTTTAGTGGTTAGCTATTTAATTCAAAAACATTTCGATAAATACTGACTGCATTAACTGCTACACAAACTACATTGCTCATCACTCTGTCCTTCCAAAACTAAATTGCCTGCAACGCCACAGCAACCGTGTTGACAAATGGGTCCGCTGCCGGAGAATTGAAGAATTACTGATAACCCTTCTTTGCTCCTGTCGTGAGAATGCAACCGTCGTAAAGCCCCTTACCTTGCACTGTGAAGTTACCTGGTTTAAACATTCCCAGGCGGAAGTATCAGAAATCCAGAGGGAAATGGAAGGGCGAGGGAAAGGAATGTGTATGATGCTATTTCCTCATAGTCTTTTAATTGTCATAGATTGTTGAGTCCACTGTTTTCCAACCAGTCAATCAGTTCTGTTTATTAATACACACAAAACATGCAGAGGCAAGGCCAGACAATGGGCTGTGTAGACGAGCGCAAACTCTGGACTGGAACGGTCTTCGATTCCTATCTGGTGTCACCACTTACCTTGCGAGGTTTGGGGCACGTTATTCAGTGTTTTCTTTGGTGAAACAGGGCTAATGGTACCGATCTCACACGTGTGTTGTGAAGTGAATGAGCTGACACAGAGAGGGCCTAGTACAGTGCCTGGCACAAGGTAAATGCTCTATCACTATCGTTTTAGTTCTGTTCCCTGACAAGAATGAGACAAAGGAGTCCCATTTGCTCATTTATCCAGCAGATTTTGCCAAGGTCTGGGCTAGGTTTTATGAGGACTGTAGATTACTTTGGATCCAATCCTAACCCCAAAACGATCTTACAGTTTAATAGAGCTGGTTAGATATCTACATAAGTGACTATAAAAAAGTATAAAAGGTGATAGATGCGTTAAAGGTACAAGTGGAGTGATTACCTCTAACTGGAGAAGCAGGAAAGTCTTATAAAGGTCAAGATATGTCCTTGGATCTTATCACATAAGCGGGATTGGACTGCTGGAGCTGTTGGCGGAAGCACAGGTCAGGAAAGACAGTAATGGAGAAGATGTGTTGTTATACAGACCACTTCCTTCATGGTGAGAAACACAGGTGGTCTGGGACGCTCAAATGTCAGGCTAAGGATTTAGATCCTTTTTCCGTAGATAGTACAAAGCAATGGATTGTTTTGATTTCCTAACAACATCAGAACTATATATCAAGAACAAAATGATGATCCATATTTTGGACCAACTGAAATAGGGAAGAAAGGAAGCCTGAAAAAATGGCCGTTCAGCAAGCTTTTTTCTTTTATTTATTTTTTTTTAATTTTTTTAAATATATTTTATTGATTTTTCAGAGAGAGAAAGGGAGAGGAATAGAAAGTCAGAAACATCGATGAGAGAGACATTGATCAGCCACCTCCTGCACACCCCACACTGGAGATGTGCCCGCAAGCAAGGTACATGCCCCCGACCGGAATCGAACCTGGGACCTTGCAGTCCGCAAGCTGACTCTCTATCCACAGAGCCAAACTGGTCTCGGCAGTTTTTTTATTTTTTGAGTGCTCTGTGCCAGGCATGAAGACTGAATAAAAGGATCGCTTTTTACAAGAATGACTAAAAGAGTGCCCTTTAGAAGCTCACCCTCTAGTGGGTGGAACAAATAACTAATAATCAACGTGTTGTCACAAAAATGCGTGTAAAGGACCATGTGAGCATATGAGGAAGAGGCTGGTGTTTCTGGCAAGAAGAGCAGGCTTCCAAGGAAGGGGAGCTGGGCCAGGCGTGGAGAGGTGGCGAGGCTGGCGTTTGCTGGACAGGGCAGAGGCGTGGCTCCAGCAGCATCTGCCTGGGTGAGGAAGGGTACAGATGTGGCACATCTGTGGAATGCCTTCTGCAGAAGCTCTGAGCTGGCAGGCCGTTTCTGTTCCGGAACCACATTCTCGCACCCTTACTTCCTAACAGCTTAAGCAAGAGGTCTTTGTTGTCTTCTCGTATATTTCAGTGTTCTCTCTATTATGAAGTCCCACAGAGAAAGAATTACGGGTTTACTCATTTCTTTTTAGGGGGTTGAACAAGGGTAGCATATAGAAAGTACTAATAGCTACTGGGTTAATGGGTGGATAGATGGATGGATGGATGGTTGTCAAGAAGCAAATCTCATTTTCTTATATTTGGCATCTAACAAGGTAGCATCAGATCCTTAATGTTTGTGTTTCTCATTTTTATGTGATGTACACCTTCGGAATTCACCGAGAAGATCTAGCTGAAAGCAGTTAGATCTGTGCCTCTTTTATTCAGGGCCCTCCTGTCTCCCTCCTGTCCATGTAGATGTAGTCCTCACAGGGCCACTGGAAAATTCGGATTGGGTTCTGATTCCCCATTGGAGTCTGCATTCTCACTCTGAAGCCCTTTTAACCTCCCTGCCTGGCAGACCTCTCTCTGCTTCCCAACATCACTCATTTCCTCTGTGGCAGTCACCTCTGTCACAAGCATATTGGAACTGGCACCGCTCTCGTTCCAGACAGCCAAAGGAGCGTCCCCAGGTCCCCAGCCTTATCCCAGAGTGAATGCAATGTGCTCTGAAAAACACGTCCTGATGCCCTCAGTGCCTTGCAAAGGGCCTTGTGTGCGCTTTATTCTTTATTTTTTATTCTGAGGTTTGGGTCTTTCCCATTTTCTAGTGAGACTTTTCAGATGCTCCCTCCCCGGTGATCATGCATTTGTGCTTGTACGGTCTCAGTGGAACACTGGTATAGAGGGATGGAGACGAGAGAGTTGGCATCAGTGGATTTGCAAGGAATTAAGAGTGGCTGGAGCCAAACCGGTTTGGCTCAGTGGATAGAGCATCAGCCTGCAGACTGAAAGGTCCCAGGTTCGATTCCAGTCAAGGGCATGTACCTTGGTTGCGGGCACATCCCCAGCAGGGGGTGTGCAGCAGGCAGCTGATCGATGTCTCTCTCTTATCAATGTTTCTGACTTTCTATCCCTCTCCCTTCTCTCTGAAAAATCAATAAAATATATATATTTTTTTAAATGGTTATTATAAGAATGCTTGACCTAAATCGGGTAGGAGTACTAGGGAGCAAACTGGATGTAGTCAGGGACCGCATCTTAAAGGGTCTTGCATGCTGTGCTAAGGAATTGGACATTTATTCTAAGAGCAGGAAGAAAATTGCCTTTATTTTTTTCACCCATGTCACACAGAAAAGGACCGCCACCAATGATTCATTCAGCACTTTTCATCAGCAGCAGAGAGACCAGTACATGGAAAACCTTGGAGAGAGAGAGGCTTGAGGATTAGGAAAGGAGAAGGAAAGGAAGGCAGGGGCACATTAAGCGTTTTGTGTGTGTGTGTGTGTGTTTTTCTGCTGCAGTCTTAGACATCAATTGGATCTCTGTGTGTCCATTTGGCAAGGAGGAGGTCAGTTGTGGGTGAGAGCTATGGGCGCTGAGTTTTCCAGGTTCTGATGGGCTTGGTCATCGACTTTCAGAGGCATAAGCTCCTGGTTGGTGGGACGTCTGAGAATTTATCCTTGAGAGTATGTACATGACACTGCCTTTTAGCGACACTGAGTAGATTACAAGTTCCCAAAGGTTTTCTTCAAACTAGCATCCCCATGTTCCTCGGAGTTACAGTGGGTCCAAGCAGAGCAGGTCAACAACTTAAAAATCAAGGAAGAATTGCCCTAACCGGTTTGGCTCAGTGGATAGAGCGTTGGCCTGAGGACTGAAAGGTCCCAAGTTCGATTCCGGTCAAGAGCATGTACCTTGGTTGTGGGCACATCCCCAGTAGGAGGTGTGTAGGAGGCAATTGATTGATGTTTCTAACTTTCTATCCCTCTTCCTTCCTCTGTAAAAAATCAATAAAATATATATTAAAAAAGAATGTATGTAATATCTAAGATGTGAGATAGATAACATGATTATTACTGTTTCCCTCTACTTTTACATATTTTTAAAAATTCATAACGAGCAACTTCTTCCTTAAGTAGTTTGATAACTCAAGAAACTCTTATAATAACAACTAAAATACGTTTTTGTCCTATTAACTAATTTATTTTCCTTTTAAGGGGCCCTCACTTTCAGGAACAATCTTTCTTTAAGTTCTTTAACGGGCTTTTTAAAGGTACCCAACATACCTCCCCATCCTGCAGAGGGCTATTGAGCAGTGGTACGGAGAGCCGGCGTGTACCACTCCCATCTTAAAGCTCATGGCGGAACTGATGCAAAACAGGTAGGAGGGGCGAGGGGAAGTGAACAACCATCTATTGGCAGCAGTCTCCAGACGTCAGAATTTATTGCGTTATGTGCGTTTAATCAAGGCTTAGCAAGAACCCAGGAACCAAAACAAGATAATCAGGAATAGCAATAGAATCTATACTCATAAAAGGGTAATATGCCAATTAGTCGGGGAGACCTTCCAGGAAACCTTCCAGACGTCCTTCCAGACAAAGTCATAGTGGCAGGACCAAGGCAGAGGCAGTTAGGGGTGATCAGGCCAGAAAGGGAGGGTAGTTGGGGGTGATCAGGCTGGCACGATCGGGCCTAAACCGGCAGTCGGACATCCCACAAGGGGTCTCAGATTAGAGAGGGTGCAGGCCGTGCTGAGGGACATCCTCCTCTTCTCTCCCTCCCCACCCCCCCACTGCACAAATTTTGTGCAATGGGCCACAGTTAGAGACTTAAGGCCGAGTCCTTTAGAGAGAGAGACGGCCACCCTTGTTTAAAATAAGCCAAGACGCAAAATGGAAGAAGGGCAGATATTTTAGTTGTTTCACTGCTTAACTGCAATTCTTTAGAATTTCAAAGCAGGAAAGCAGTGTTGAGGTCTCTGAATTGAGATGCCTCATTTTATGGATAAGGCACAGAGTCCCAGGGCAGTTCAAGTTCAAGATCCAGTTTGTTGCAGGAGCCCTGCGGATTGTCCTGACTTTGATTTCCAAGTTACCCTTCTTCCTCTTAGGAATAAGGTGCGTGCATATGGGTGATTTATGCTGTCACATTTTTTCATCTAAACAGCAACTAACAACACTTCCCTAAATGTGCCTGCGTGACCTTATAATTTGCATAGAGCCGCAGTGATTCAATAACTGCAGATAAATATTAACAAAGATGAAGCCTAAAGAGAAAGACTGCAATAAGCTCATTGGTTTGCCTCTTTAAAGCATGTCATTGTGAATATGGCTTCGCACCAAATTACCTGTCACTTAGCCATCCTGTCTCATCGCTTCCTCTTTGTAAGCCGTGTGCTGGAAGGGAGCTATTCAGACAGGAGTACGGATTGCCGCTCTAATTCTCTCTCTGGTGCTGAGATTTCATGGCAATCATTTTAAACATTTTTAAACAAGAGGTGGAAAAAGGCCGGGCAGAGAAAGAAATGTGAGTATTCTTTTGAAAGCTGGTTTTGTTTTTAACCATTCTCATAGGTGCCTTAAATGCTAAAGGAAAAGTAGCTCTGTGTTTTATATCAGAAATGTAGGTTTTATTCAATTATAATGTTTTCAACCAGGTAATTAATATTGGATATTACTGATAAACATGTTATACTAAAGGAAAAAGCATTGCATTATATATTGTGAAATATTTTCTGTCAGACATAGGCAGGTCATTTATATCTAGCACAGTTGTTTTAACAACAACCTCCTGAAAATCTGTAATCTCAGAAAATATGTTACCCTATCTGTTTCTCTGTAATTGAATGTGAATTATGTCTCTACATTTCTTTTTTTATTCAGAACTTATATACTAACAATCAAATGTTCACAATAATAAGTTATCACTGAACTTCATTCTAAAGCATTTTGAAAAAGCATAGAAAAGCAAGAATTCATTCTATTCCTGGCTAACAGTACTTTGGCACATGTCTCTGCTTTTTGATATTTCTCTGAGCTGGTTTCATATTTGTGCTAATCCTTTGAGAAAAATATCCTTTCTCAAAAGCCTAGGGTACAAGGCATATCGGAGCCACTAAAAGCCAGAGTGTGTTAAAAAGCGAACACTGTGTCAGGATGGCGTGTCCTTTGCTCTGTCCCACGCTCTCCCACCTGCCAGGAACCAGGGGGGCAGGACTGCCCTCCTCTGGCACCTCTGGGGTGAGGTCTTCTTTACTGGGCTGTGTGCGGGGGGAACTGCAGTCTGTGTAATTTCGTGTGTCTGAAACATGCTTGAAGTAGCGGATGAAGCATCATGCATGTGTGCAGTGCTAAAGGTGCCTAGGTTTCCTGTCACTTCAGAATTTGTTTTTAAAATGAGTAGTGGATATAGCAAGAAATCTCAAATGTAAATCTACCTCCAAGAATCTATATAAACTTATACTTGCACACCTGGGGCTTCTGTTCCTATCAGCCACTTTGCATGATAGGAGAAGGGTAGGAGGTTTGTAATAGAGGATGTCAGCATACTGTTTGGACAGGGAAAAAGTGAATTCTTCGATTCAGCAAAGAAGTGAAAATAATTTTCCATGAATATCCTAGTATCTTTGTCGTGAGCAAATTAGCATATGTATTAATGGAATGGCGCTTTCAGACAGATCATTGTACTGCCACTCCTTCTGAATAAATGGAAATGCTGTGCATGTTAAGCCTGCGTTTGGTTTCTTTATCTACACAGATAGTCTAATTTTTGCTGTATTTCTTAGATCCCAGCGTTTGAATTTTGATGTATCGTCTCCTAATGGAATCCTTCTCTTCAGAGAAGCTAGTAAAATGATTTGCACTTACGGTGAGTATCTCTCTCCATATTTGTCTGCAATATAACTTTATCTCTTTGGAGGAAAGAAAGATGTTTGTTATTTTGTTGTTTTGGACTTCATATCTGTATGCATTTGTGAGGTGGGTAATAGGAGTGCAAAAAGCCGGGTAGCTGTATATTGGCATCAGGAGAAGCAAGCAGCTTGCCTCTGAATACATATCATTCCTGACCACCTTGATGAATCTCTTTGGGGGAAAACTGCAGTGTCAGTAGGCAGAGGGAAGGCGCTAGTAGAATATTGAAAAGTTACAGTGTATTTGAAATTGCTGCAAATTGTATCAGGGGCTTCGTTGTCTCGGGTGAAGGAGTGCCTAGACCAGTGTGCCACCAGCGCTGCGTTTTGAGAAAAGATCCCGGGACAGAGCAGTAAATACTGTACATTAGGGACTGTGGGTACTACACCCCTGGAATCCGAGTTCAGTAGTAAAGACTATCCTATTCAAACTTGGTAAGGTGCTAGAATTGGGCCTTAGAACGACCATAAACCTAATATTTACCAATTCTGACAGCTTTATCAGTGAAATTCTGAACTCTGGGTGGGCGGGGGCAGGGGGTAGGGGGTGAGAATCCTCTGAGCTCTGGTTGGAACCCTGACTGAACACCGAGCATGGGCTGAGTCCCAGCAGTGCCCGCTCTGGCCAGCTGTGTCCTGCGTCCTGTGTGCTCTTACTCTGTGCTCTGCTTTGTGGCTGTCCTTCCTTCCTTCCTCAAACCACAGCCAGCCCCAGTACACTGCGCTCAGACACTGCCTGCGATTCTCATGCATCTGCTTCAGTTCCTGGAAACAAATTGTACAAAACCCATAGACCTTCTTTATTTTGTGTGTGTGTTGTTGGATTTTTTTTGGGGGGGGGGGGGCGAACATTAAAAGTATATGACTTTTTTTTTCTTAAGTAAAAGCCCATTTTTTAAAAAGGCAAAAAAAAAAGTTTTCTTAAAAGTATTTTACATTGATTCGGAATATATTCTGAGTTCTGATCCGTGTGCATTGTAGGCCTCTGTTAAAAATGCTTTTCATTGTACAGTTGATGTTTAGCGTTGGAGACTGGAATTATATGGAAACTGTAGATATCGCCTCATTAAAGACTTGCACTCTCTTATTTTCACCTCCGCCCACAACTGTGTTGCCACAGCTTTTGCAGCCCTTGAGAATGGGCACATTGGAGTCATAGAAAGTAGAAACGCCTTGCCTCCTAAAGCTCAAAATGGACCCCTTTTAAAGTGTTCTCAATGCTGTACCTCACTTCCATCCATGTCCAGTTCCTTTCAAGGTCTGGTTATACAGAGATGTATGTCTGGACCTTTTGCCTACTCAAGATCTCTTAGAAAAAGCATAATCTCAGAGATTAAAATATCTGAGCACCAATCCTTACTAACTCCACGACCTTCAGTAAGACACTATTCGTTTTTGTGCCTGGTTTTCCCATACACTACAAAATTAAGAACCCTATTATCGCCCTGTATCTCGGGAAACTGGTCCCAGAACCCCCCAGATACCAGCACCCACTGACTCTCAGATCCCTTATAAAAATTGGCACAGGACTTGTGTAGGGTTTGTAGACAGGATACAGCGGGGCGGCCTGCACATCTCTTCATTCGCCTGGGTTCAGAGTAGAGCTCCGTGTGTGGCAAATGGAAGCTTTGCAGTTTGGAATTCTGGGACTTTTTCCTCAGTTGTTTTAATGTTTTTTTATTGATTTCAGAGTGGGAGGGAGAGGCAGAGAGAGGAACATCAATGATGAGAGAATCATTGATCGGCCGCCTCTTGCACACCCCAACTGGGGATCGACCCCTGCAACCCAGGAATTAAACCTGGAACCCTTCAGTCCACAGGCTGATACTCTATCCACTGAGCCACACCATCCAGGGCTTCCCAGTTTTAGATCCAATTGACTGAAACTGCAAGTGCAATACTGAGGGCCGTAATGAACAGCACCTGCTGACCTACCATGTGGGCAGCGTGAAAGGCAGTTAGTGGAGCTGCTCAGAGGGCAGAGCGTGGCATGGGCTGTGACATGGAAGAGGCACTCGCCGGAATCCTCTCCTTGACCCGGTGCTGTACCCCGCACTCAGAGCCCGCGTGCTTTGGACAGGGGTTCGCTGACCATACAGAGGTCGCATTCTTGTGCAGGGATGCCCCCTACTCAGCCATACTGCTCAGCTTCCTTCTGCCCCAATCAAGCGCTGAGTTTCTGTTTCCTTACTTTTAAAAGGAAGCAGTGTTTCCATTATGAAGCACTGTACATATAAGGATTTCTTTTATATATATATATATATATATATATACATATATATATATATATATATTATTGATTTTTTACAGTAAGGAAGGAGAAGGATAGAGAGTTAGAAACATCGATGAGAGAGACATCGACCAGCCGCCTCCTGCACGCCCCCTACTGGGGATGTGCCCGCAACCAAGATACATGCCCTTGACGGGAATCGAACCTGGGACCATTCAGTCCACAGACTGACGCTCTAGCCACTGAGCCACCCCGGTTTGGGCCATGTAAGGATTTCTTAGTCATCAGTGGAGCGTTAGGTTTACGAATGTTAGCTTCCTAGGCCGAATCAGTGGGACCTTTCGCTGCCCTCTTGCGGGGCCCAGGGTCTTGCACTAAGTGTCGTTTTTCCTCTGCGGCTTGTTCATGACTAAAGCCGGGCTGGCAAGGGCAGTGGCCGCCTCCTGACAGTATGACTGCGTCTCTAGAACAGTGTGTGTCCACTGAGGGACAACGGGGAACCTCAAAACGGTGCCAAATCTGTGGGCTCCACGGCTATCCAGTCGCTCTCAGGTTGTCTGATAGAGAAGAAGTCATCACAGCAAGAATTGAGAAAGACAACTATGTCAGGATTGCTTCGGAGGGAGAATGAGGGGACAGAGGGAAACAGGAAGGGAAGGAGGAAGAAAAAACTGGTTTGGCTCAGTGGATCAGAGCATCGGCCTTCAGACTGAAAGGTACCAGGTTCGATTCCAGTCAAGGGCATGTACCTTGGTTGCAGGCACATCCCCAGTAGGGGGCATGCAGGAGGCAACTGATTGATCGATGTTTCTAGCTCTCTATCCCTCTCCCTTCCTCTCTGTACAAAATCAATAAAATATATTTTTTTAAAAAAAGGAGATGGAATGGAAGAGAGAAAAGACCCGCAAAGCATTCTGGAGAAGTGAGGTGTTTGCTTACCTGGAGAAAAAACCAGGAGATTAGGCTAAGGCTTTGCTTCTCTGTTTGGACTAATAATCATGATAATTTCCATTTTTTTAATCAGCTATTATGTGCCCACTCCTGTCCTAGGCCATTTTAGACATTAGCTCACTGAATCCTCAAATCTGCCACTCACTAGTCACTGGAACTTGAGTCAGTTGCTCAGCCACTTTTGCTTCAGTTTCTTGTCAAACAGAGAAAATAATACCTACTATTAGGTGGTTGTGAAGGTTCGATTACATTATGCACGAAAAGCGCTTAGAATAGTTAGCTGCTCTGATTATTGTTTGGAAGAAACTGAAGGTCGTGGAGGTGAGGCGATTAGCCAGACATCACAGAGCTAGACGTAGCTGGACTGGACTCCGAGGCTGAGCGGCTGGAGACAAAAGCCTTCATATTTCTTACCGCCACTTGGGAGTTGCCAGGGGAAGATTAGACCTTGGATGTTTATGATGAAGCACCATTCTTGTAAGTTGGCACTTCCTGTCCGAAAACTTAAGGGAAATCAAAGGCTCGATAGAGAAATGTCCTTCAACTTTGTCACCGGTGACTTTTCCGCGTGCACTTTACATAGAATAAGAGAAAAATGTCTCCCCCTTCGCTGGTTCCGGTGCTGACCCGTCAGCCAGGCTGATGTCGTCTGTCTTTGCCTTCGCTGATGTTTTATTGCCCAGGCCTCTACCTCTGAGGGTCTCCCACGCTCATCGGAGGGAGACCATGTGGATGCCATCCCGGAGGCTGGAAGGTGAGGGAAAGAGGAAGCGAGAGGCCAGAAGAGCAGCGTTATTTATTTCTCTGTGAGCCAGGGTGCAGGCAGGGGAAGCCCGAGGAGGGAGAGGGCCAGAACATTCGGTGAGCCCTTCTGTCCGCAGCCGCACCGGGCGTTTCCTCTGCTCACCTCTCCTGGGCGGAGTGTGGTAACTGGGGACCGGGGGAGTGAGAGCGGGGGGACTCATCTCCAAATGCACCTGATTTGCTACCTATTTTGGGGGACACCCCCGCCTCCCTGCTCCGTGAGACTGGCAGGAAAATAATGCTTTTGATATGCCGTTTTATTTATCTGCATTCTGTCATGATATACTTTGATGTAAGTTTTTAATTTTGCTGCAGCACTCCGCCGCTCTCGCCGTTACAGCTCGGGGTCAGCCACGGGGTCAGCCACAGTAGCACAAAACAATTTCCTGCGCGCACAGCCCAGGTAACATTTGGATGAGGATTAAATTTTAGCACATTTTCTGCTCGCCCAGGCCTATTATTTCTAATGAGTTTTAAATTGCTTCAAGAGCATGTATTTCAAAACTTAGTGCTGCGATCCGTTCGGCCCGAGCAACTTAATAAAAGAAATTCCTTCCTTAAATTTTTGGTTAAAGCGTCGCATGCAGCGTAATAAATGTTATTACTCTGGAAACCTACTTCTCAGTTTTAGCAACTGGATGTTTTTTATGCTCAATTTCCATTTGTCTCCTCTTTCCTTCCCTTCACCTCTGGGTCCCGGCGTCTTTAGTGACATCTGTTGGCTGAAGAGTGCACAGAAGGGAGAACTCGTGCTGGTTTTCCTAGGACTGGCCTCGGTGGAACTGCTTTTAGTTCTTCCTTATGCGCCTGGTTCAAGTGCAGCGTGAAATCTGGACTTTAAAAACGAACAGAACAAGTTTGCTTACTCATTACACACAGGAATTGACAGCAGGGTTCTCCTTAGCATTGTTTGCTCCAGGTGCGTTGAAGGTATGACTTCCTGATGCACATAAGTGGAATTTGTAAAGTCCACGCCACTGTTATTTCCTGTGACCTGGATAACAAACCAGTGGTCTTCAAACCGGGTTCTGCGGAACCCTAGAGATCTGCGACTGCGCCACAGAGGCCCTCCAGAGAGGGCAGGCGTGCGGACCTATCGCCACGTTAACCAGGACCACCCAGCGATATAGTTGCACTAGATTTGTTTGTAAAAGGGTCACCTGTTTAAAAGTTTTATAAGAGAGTTTGGAAATTACTGGAATGTGCTAGTAGAAGTGTTATGATTGTATACTCATGTTTAAATGACTGCAGTAAGATCCCTAAAGAATGCATTGGTCTTGAGATAACTAGAGACTTTCATAAAATGTCCCCAGGAAGTAATAGTTCTGGAAATCAGATTGTCAGGAACCATAGATAGGGCCTTAGATCTTATCAAAATCTTGGTTGGGGCTGAGACCGGTTTGGCTCAGTGGATAGAGCGTCGGCTTGCAGACTGAAAGGTCCCGGGTTTGATTCTGGTCGGGGGCATGTACCTTGCTTGCGGGCACATCTCCACTGTGGGGTGTGCAGGAGGCGGCTGATCGATGTCCCTCTCATCGATGTTTCTCATTTTCTATCTCTCTCCCTTCCTCTCTGTGAAAAATCAAAATTTTTTTTTTTTTTAAATCTTGGTTGGGGACATAGAATGACATAGTAGAGTAAAGCTCACAAAAGCCTTATGAGATAATGAAATTATTAACACCTTGAGGATCCTAGGGATCAGGTGGCTCACAAAGCAAGGCCTTTAGGAGTACATCCCACAGTGAAATCGGAAGCTGCGAGTCTCAGAGTCCCCTTTGCCACAACATGTCCATTGGCCATTTGTATGTCCTCTTTGGAGAAGTGTCTGTTCAGGTCCTTTGCCCGTTTTTTAATTGGATTGTTTAACTTTTTGGTGTTGACTTTTAGAAGTTCTTTATAAATTTTGGATATTAACCCTTACCAGGTGTGTTATTGGAGAATATGTTCTCCCATTCATTGAGTTGTCTTTTCATTTTTTGATAGTTTCCTTTGCTATGCAAAACTTTTAGTCCCATTTGCTTATTTTTTTCTTTTCTTTCCCTTGCTGAGAAGATACATCAGAAAAAAATAGTGCTGCGAGAAATACCCAAGATTTTACTGCCTATGCTTTCTTCTAGGATTTTTATGGTTTCAAGTCTAACAGTATGTGTAATCCATTTTGTGTTTATTCTTGGGTATGGTGTAAGAAGGTGGTCTAGTTTTTTGTTTGTTTATTTTTTGTTATTGTTTGTTTTTTTGCATGTATGTGTCCCAATTTTCCCAACACCACTTATTGATAGACTATCTCTACCCTATTGTCTATTTTTGCCTTCTTTGTCAAGTATTAATTGACCATAGAAGTGTGGGTTTATTTTCTCTCTATTTTCTATTGATGTATATGTCTGTTTTATGCCAATTCCATGCTATTTTGATTAGTAGAGGCTTATACTATAGTTTGTCTACCACGTCTTTTTAAATAGCTGCAAAGTACTCCATTTTATGGTCCTCCTACACTTTATTTAATTACTATTCTGTTCTTGAAAAATGCAATAGTTGATAGACATGTAATTTCTTACTGTCATGCACCATGTTTCAATAAGCAACTGTGTGCATTCAGCTTTTTTAGTCCCACTCATTCAACAAATATATATTGAGAGCAGCAGGTGCTATTCCACACTCTTCGAATATATCACTGCACAAAAGTAGTTAGGATGTTAGAAAGTAATGAGTGCTATAAAAAAGAAGAAAGCCGAGACCGGTTTGGCTCAGTGGATAGAGCGTCGGCTTGCGGACTGAAAGGTCCCAGGTTCGATTCCGGTTGGGGGCATGTACCTTGCTTGCGGGCACATCTGCACTGTGGGGTGTGTAGGAGGAGGCTGATCGATGTTTCTGATTTTCTATCTCCCTTCCTCTCTGTAAAAAGTCAATAAAATATATTTTTTTAAAAAGAAGAAGAAGAAGAAAGCACGTCAGTTAAGGGACATTAGGAATACCAGGGATCGGGAAGCATGTGGCTGTATTAAGTGACCAGGGTAGGCCTCATTGAGAAGATGACACTTGATCAAAGACATGTGGTTAACGAGGACTTCCTGTGTAGGGCTCTCTATGGGAAGAGCATTCCAGGCTGAGGGAACACCAGGTTTTGGGTGCTGAGGCAGCAGTGTGTCTGGGTGTCTGAAGCACAGCAAGGGAATTAGTACCTGGAGCAGAGTGAACCACAAGGAGAGAAATAATAAAAGCAGTGTCATTAATGTCACATCCAATCAGCCATTGTCAGGACTTTGATGCTAACTCCAGGTGAAATAGGGGGACTTTAGAATGTTGTGAGTGGAGGAATTACACGGTTTGACATTGGCTTTGACCAAAATGATAGCAACAGAATTGGTGGGAACTGGTTGGATTCCGGATATATTTTAAAGGTATAGCAAATACCACAAATTTTTTGGTGGATTGGATATTTGGTATGAGAGAAATAATGTAGTCAAGGTATGTTGGCATAAACAACTAGAAGGATGAAGTTACCATTACCTGAGATGGGGGAGGCTGAGATAGTGTGCAGGGATCAGAAGATCCATTTTAGTTGCGTTGAGCTTGAGATACTGATTAGACATCCAAGTAGAGAGGATGAATATGGGGTTGATACATGGTCTGAAGTTTGGAGGAAAGGTCTGGTCTCAAGAAGCAAATATGAGAGTCATTGACTCTTAGATGGTATTCAAAGCTGAGAAACGAGATAAGATCACCAGTCACCAGGATGGTGACCTAGGTTTGATCTCTGGAGTACTCCGGTGTGAGGAAGAAAGAGAGGAGAGGAGAAAGGAGCAAAGAGGAATGAGGGGGAGCAAACACTGAAGTGAGAGAAATTCAGAAAAGTGTGTGACGAGTGAGACAAGGAAGAAGAGATAGGCAGTCAACTCTGTCAAAAGCTGCCAATGAAACAAGTAAGATGAAATCTTAAGAGTCATCTTAGCAACAAGAAGACCATTGGGAACCTTGAAAAGAGCACTTCCGGGTGGAGTGGGTACAGAAGAGAATGAGAGAAGAAATGATGGTAGTGAATATAGACAAGTTTTTGTTATAAGAAGGAATATTTTGCATGGAAGTAAGGCCAAAAAAAGCTTTTGTATTTTTTTTTAATGGAAGAGATAACAGCATTAAAGATGATGTAATAACAAAACAACAAAAAAGGTTGCATAGGGGAGAGAGGGGGGTGTTGTTGGAGCTTTGTCCTGGAGCACAGAGGAGCTGCGAGCTGCTTGAACATGTGAAGGGGTTGGCTTTGACAGAAGACGGTGTGTGTGCGCGCCTTTGCCAGTAAATACCGGAGGTGGATATGGTATTGAACATTTAGAATTAGAATCTATTCCCATAGGTGGGTTTACACATTTTTATCTTTTTAATAAATATTACTAAATTGCCTTCTAGACTGGTTGTCCTAATACACATTTCCCACAGTTTTCTCAGTCTTCCCACAATCTATTCCACAGTACATCGTTTTAACCTTTTTCCATCGAAAAGAGAAACATATTCCTCTCCAGTCTCTACACTTCGGGTCTACCCCACACTGTTTAGGTCCAGGGCCGCGGCTGGTTGGCAGAGAGACCGTGGAGAAGTGACCTGAAGTGAGGACAAGCTGGCAGCTCTCTCCCTGTGGCTGTTCCAGTGATGAATGAAGACAGCCTGGAGAGCTGTCAGCGAGACATCAGGTTCACTTTAAAACTTTAGAGATTAAAAGGGAAAAAGAAAAGATAAATCAATTTAATGGGCTGCGTTATAAGCCAGGAAATAGCGTTGTTCATACTGTTAGCTCTTTTTGGTCCAGCAGACTGCTATCCCATCTCATCCCTTGGACCTTTCTTCCCCTAAGTGTTCCTTAAGGCAGCCACTCTGTGACCCGCTGTGCCATTCCTCCATTGAAGGAACAGAGGGAAGGCGGTCAGAGATAAAGAGGTGGCCTTACTTTGAATCGTGTGCTGGAAGGAAGTGACACTTTCTCACACGGCACACCCCCCCCCCCACCTTCACCTCCTCCTCCTTTCGAGGCCTGGGCTCCCCAGGAATGAACTCACGGTTCTCAGCCTGGAGAGAGAAGTGACCCCGGGTGCTGTGTGCTGTTGTCGTTGACTTTTACTGAGAACCGGGGTCAGCACTTGACATACACTGTCTCCTTGACTCCACGTACATACTAGGAAGAGCCTGTGCGTTACAGGGACTGTTATTATTCTCCTCGTACAGATGAAGAACTGACGTACAGAGGATGACAATCGCTCAGACACCAGGTAGTAAGGGAAGGTGTAGGGTTCAAAGCCTAGGCCAGAACGACCCGGAAGCCCACCGGTTCATCACTGCATGTTTGTGAACTTAGTTACCTGCGCTTAGAATGTTCTCTTGTTCTCCAGTTCCCCAGGGGAGGCTGTGGAGGGGGTTGCTGGTCTGTCAGTGTGGGGAAGAAGGGAAGAACTTCAGGGAGTCCGTCAGCCATTCAGGGGAGGGCGTGTCAGAGGGAAAATAGCTCGGCTGCTGTGGCTCAGTGGTTGAGGATCGACCTAGGAACCAGTAGGTCACGGGTTCAGTTCTTGGTCAGAGCACATGCTGGGGTTGCAGGCTGAATCCCCAATAGGGGGCTTGCAGGAAGCAGCCAATCAATGATTCCGTCTCATCATTGATCCTTCTATTTCTCTCTCCCTTCCTCTCTAAAATCAATAAAAAAAATATAGATCTGATGCTGAAAAACTGGTTTGCTCAGTGGATAAAGCGCCAGTCTGCGGACTGAAAAGTCCCAGGTTCCATTCCGGTCAAGAGCATGTATTTGGGTTGGGGGCACATCCCTAGTAGGGGCTGTGCAAGAGGCAGCTGATCGATGTTTCTAACTCTCTCTCCCTTCCTCTCTGTAAAAAATCAACAAAATATAGTTTTTAAAAAAATAGATCTGAAAGTAGATGTTATATAAACAGAAGAGATTTCACCTCTTTACATGTACAGCCCTCTCTGAATCTAGATCTTAAGAGCTGTCTAGAAGAATACTTCTGAGTGCTGGAAGCTAACCAAAACAATCAACTAACCAAATAAACAAAAGAGGCTTCCCCCGAGGACAGAGTAGAGGTTACAAAAGAGGAGCCCAAACGTTCACCCACACTAGTACTGGGGGAATGTTTTAAAAAGCCCAGTTACCTGTCAGACCTCCTCTGTGCTGCTCACCCAGTTCATGCCCCTCATGAGTAGATCTCTCTCTTCTACAGTGCAGCACGTCCAGAGGAAGCGTGGCCGCTCCTGGCACTGGGCTCCAAGTCCCCGCGTCTCGCCTCCACAGCCATCCAGCCAGGCCCAATGTCAGAGATGTGCCCGCACTCCTTCCCCGCCCCCCGTCGTGGCAGGTGCAGTCCGTGGCAGCTTTTCCTTTGTGGCAACTGCCGCTGGCCGCAGGGGCTGCCAGGCTGGCGGTGCCTCCGTCTCCAGCTGCCTGTGAGTGAACGGGCCTTTCTCTCTAGAGCAGCGGTTCTCAACCTTCCTAATGCCACTTCCCTTTAAGACAGCTCCTCATGTGGTGGTGACCCCCAACCATAACATTATTTCCATTGCTACTTCATCACTGTCATTTTGCTACTGTTATGAACTGTAATGTAAATATCTGATAGGCAGGATGTATTGTTACAAATTGAACATAATTAAAGCATAGGGATTAATCACAAAAACAATATGTAATTATATATTGTGAAATATTTATTTCTAATTACAAATAAATGAAATTTTGTCTTGAATCGTGGTGTAGCATGGGTAACAATCTTCATATGACAACAGTAAACTACATGGCTACACTTTTCTACACCGAGGAGCTGTCTGTTGGTTCTTAAGACCATGGGAAATATGTGTTTTCCGCTGGTCTTAGGCGACCCCTGTGAAAGGGTCGTTTGGAGGGAGCAGGGAAGGCAAGCAGGGGTGTCACATCTAGAGTGGGACGTCAGAACCAAACCGCAGTCCTGTCATGTGTGTTTACAATAGTGGGAGTGTGACTGCTAGACTGTAAACCCGTGGTCGCCAAACCATGGTCCATGAGGTCCGAAAGGTTGGTGACCGCTGCCGTAAGCTGTTGCGGGCAGGGCCTCTGATTTTAGTAAGCATTGTTGAAGAAAGCTGAATTAGAATCAATAAATGACAACTTAGCCACGCCTCTTTTTTTTTTATTATTAAACTTACTGTGGTGACATCGGTTAATAAAATGATGCAGATTTTAAGTGTTCGGTTTTGTAATGCATCCGCATATTGCGTTGTGCATTGACTACCCAGAGGCACCATATGTTTGACCCCCTTTACCCTTCACTGCTCCCGCACCCCTTTTTCTCCCCGGTAACCACCACGCCGTTCTCTGCGCCTGTGGGTTTTGTGTGTTTGCTCGTTTGTATCCATAGTCTTCATAGCCCCAGGCAATGCCCCGAGGCACTGGAGCCCAATGAGCTAAGTTTCCTCTTTCAGGAGCATCACTCACTGTGCGTCTGCGCGGTCATATACTGTTCACTGTTTTAATTAACACACGTCTGTCTGGAACGGTCCTAGAGACACGCGTGCCAAATTTCAACTTTCACATGAAGGTAAACGTCGTGGGTCTAAATCACTCATCCTTCTGGCTGATCAGTTAGCCAGTCCTTTTCCCCATCAGAGACCTTGGTCTGCCTGTTCCGCCCGGTGCTAAAGAACCTAGTGCCTTTACTTCCCTCGGAAGGACGTTCGCATGAAAAGATCCCAAAAGATGACCCAACATGCATGAAGTACCAAGCATTCTTCAGTTACTCAGCTCTTCCCATCACACGTAACAGTGCTTCCCTTTCTAGGGAAAGGCCCACCTAGGTTTGTACTGAATTGGAGGCAAAGGTAGAAAAGCAGTGGTTAAAGAGAAAGAAAGAAAGAAAGAAAGAAAGAAAGAAAGAAAGAAAGAAAGAAAGAAAGAAAGAAAGAAAGAAAGAAAGAAAGAAAGAAAGAAAGAAAGAAAGAAAGGGGGAAGGGGGGAGGGAAAGGAAAGGAAAAGAAAGGAGAAAGGAAAGGAAAGGGGAAAGGGGAAAGGGAAGAGAAGGGAAGGGAAGGGAAGGGAAGGGATGATTGACAGCTGTCCTGTCCTGCACCGCCCTGCTTTCTTGCCCTCCACACGTGTGCATTTCATCTCCCCGGGATCCACTCCTCTTCCTCCACCTTCACCTTGAGAAGTAACCCATTCTATGATGTCTTTTTCCTGCTCTCCTGCCCCAGCACAGTCCGTTTCTTCTCTTTCCGTGCATCCTGACACATCTCTGTGCGTGTGTCACCTTGCATGCAGTTATTTTTACAGATCTGTTTCCTCCACCAGACGGAACTCCATCAGAGCCGAGGTTTTATTTCATTCATTTGTTTTTCCAGCACCTCACGCCCAGGAACTGTTAAGTTAATGCTGTCATATCGCATTGAATCTGTGTGGAAATCACTGTCTGTAAGGCGAGTTAGGATATGATCATGACAGAGGGTGTAGAAGTTGATATGGAGTAAATTCCAAGACATGCTTCGGCATCCGGACTGTGGTTTTTGTCATTCATGTGTATGAATGATCAGCAAAGCTACCTGGGTTTCTGAATCGCACAGAAGAAACCTGTATAGTGGTACCTCGAGATAAGAGTTTAATTCGTTCCGTAACCTTGAGGCGTGGGAAACTATGAGACGCTCGAGTGGAGGTAAACTGGTGGGTCGTGTGCAGCCGGCTGATTCGCGCGATTACTCGTATCACAACTGTTGCTCATATTTCAAAGCAAAAATCACTCACTCGATGGCTCGTATCTCAAAAATCACCTATGTTAGGGCACTCGTATCTCGAGGTACCACTGTATATGGAAATGTATTGGCCGGCCAAGGATGGTTTTATGCTTAACCTCTTAGTCCACATGTAGTTACCATGACCAACATACAGGTCAGGATTCCTATATGTAATTCTTATGGAATAGGAAATTAGTTTTAGGAGTTATTAGACCTTGTACAGTCCTGGGCAAAGATGGGGAAATAGTGGGGAGAGTTGGAAGTTGAGGAGAAAAGTCACTGGTCAGTTCTCCTGAAACAGTGACATGGATGGACAAGTCGGAGCTGGCAGGAAAATCTAGAAGCTTCCCACACCCAGCTGCTGGAGTAGACATGAAAGGAGGTGGGGGAGGGGCTGGTGTAGTGGCACGGACCTCAGTGAGAGACCGCTGCCTCTGCGTGCTGCCGCTCTGCAAGGTGGCTGCCAAGAACTTGGCAGTGAGCTTGGGATCCTTGGTTAGCAGAGCTGGTAGCTCTAGACACAGCAGGAAAGAGCAGGGACAGACTGAAACCAGTGGCATTTCTACGTCTGATTCTCACCGTTTCTGATCACAGTGGCCTTAAGAACATTATGGTGGCTACTTCATCTCAACCTTCCAAAGCTCTCACAAGCTTCTGTTTGGCCCAACTCTAGCCCACGGCCATACCGGAAATGGATTCTGGGAAAGTTCATTCTTACCTCGCCAAGTTGACACAGTGCAACAACACAGCAGTGTGCCTCGACATTGTGTAAATTGCGATCAGTTTCCATTTTAGAAGCAGTACTTATTGGAACAGGAACAGGCAGAGCTAAGAAACAAAAACAACTTTATATTTTTTGAAAAAGCATCCTTGGGTTTCTCCTCGTAATCTCCCTCACTGGCAGACACTTCAGAAACAAATGGTTGGTTGTAAACGTTAAGGTGATTGTATAAACATTTCTTTGTCTTTTGATGGTCAGCCTAGAATTTAAGTACCGTCTTTAAAGCAGCCATCTCCTGAGGTCTCCTGCAAAAGGATCTGAAGAGAAAAAGGAAGGAACGTTTATTGTGTGCCGTTCCCCCTTATGTGTCTCCATTTAATTCGGATTCCAAACCTGGGAGGGTCCTACCGGTGAAGTAACTCAAGATCAAGTTCCTATCCAAGGGTTGAAAATTCCCCCCAGAATTTAGAGCAATATATATCTCGGTCTAGGTTATCTTTTTCTCTCGACTTAGTTGGTTATTTACATTGACTCCTCCTTTTTCAACAACTTACTGAAGGATTACATATATCAAAGCACATAAAGTGAACTAATCTTGAATACAACTCAATGAATGTCAATGTGTCTTTGTAAAACAGAAAATATTTCCTCATGCCCTTGATTGATTTTCCTTGGGCCATTGGTGCTCCCCAGGTGAACTGCCTTATGTTGATATTTTCCTTCCATGAATGGTTGTAATTCGTGAAACAGTAGTAGGGGAGGGAACATAAGCAGGCAAGCAAAAATGCGCAAGAGCCCGCCTCCTCACTGCTCTGAACTGTATCTCCTTATATCACTTTCCCTTTCTGCTCTTACCCTCACACAGGTAATCAGATCCTGTCCCTCGGGAGCCTCTCAAAAGATCAGATTTACCCAATGAAACTCAAGGGCATCTCCATCTGCTATTCGGCTCTCAAGTCCGCCCTGTGTGGAAATTATGTCAGCTTCGGCGTCTTCAAGTTGTACGGGGACAACCATTTTGACAACGTTCTCCAGGCCTTTGTCAAGATGCTGCTGGCGGTGTCCCACAGTGACTTGCTGGTGAGCAACCACGCGTCACGGTCGTCTTCTGTGTGAAACGTGAAGCGACACCCCTCTGGCGTGGCATGGGGATAAGGAAGCCCGGGGAGGTAGCACCGCACCAGGACATGTGACATCTTAGCGCCTCGCTTTAGCTCCCAGACTTTGAGGACTGCGGTAGCTCTATTGGCATAATTAAAAGTGCAATTTTGCAAACTGCGGCTCCCACCTTCTGACAAATGAGCGGGCCGGAGTGCTCCAGGTTCTGCACCCCGAGAAAATGTAATTAGCGATTCCAGCTAATTGCTTACAATTACACTTACAATTTAGCAAAGGTTTCCGTTTCTGCGGGAGGAAAGGCAGGGCTGGCTGCGGGTTCTCTTCCTTCCGCTCTCCTGTCTGCTTCCCCTGCTGTTCGGCCTGCGTGGCGGACAGAGAGCTGACCTGGATGGCCCTCCGCCTCGTACAGTCTCAGCCCTGCCACTCACTGGTCACTTGCCGTGAATCAATCACCTGCGCTCTCTCCAGGCTCGTTTCCTCGCCTCTGAAAGGAGGGAATTCACAGATGGTCTCTAGGTCCCTGTTCCACTCCGCCGTCTCGTTTCTGTGATTGATGTCAGGGCTTTCAAACTGGAGGCCCGGCAGAATCACCTCGGTGCTTGTTGGAGATTCACATTCAAGGCTCCTCCGCTGAGCTGTGTCATTATCAGGCTTTTTTAAATCGTTTCTGCCTGGTTAAATAGAAGCCAATACCCGCCCGGTGTGATCACAGTGATTTCTTCATAGCACAGCCAAGTTCAGGGTCAGGCTTCGTTTAGGCCATTGATTCTCAACCTTCCTAAAGCCGCGACCCTTGCATACAGCTCCTCATGTGGTGGTGACCACCAACCATGAAATGTTGCTACTGTGATGCATCGTGATGTAAATATCTGCATTTTCCGATGGTCTTAGGCGACCCCTGTGAAAGGATCGTTCGACCCCTGTGAAAGGGTCATTCGACCCCCAAAGGGGTCGTGACCCACAGGTTGAGAACCGCTGGTTTAGGCTTTTCCACCTGCTCCCAACCCATGGTGAAGATAAGATCTGGGGGTCTCGTCAATCAGCCTGTGTGAGAAATGCTCCTTGACATTCTGATCTCTTCCTTCCTTCCTTTTTTATAATCCTCATTCAAGGATATTTTTCTCATTGATATTTTAGAAAGAGAGGAAGCGAGTGGGGGAGAGAGAGAAACATCGATGTGAGAGAAGCACATCGATTGGTTGGCTTCCCGATGCGCCCCAGTTGGGGTAGGAATCGAACCCAGGTACATGCCCTTGACTAGGAATTGAACCTGTGACCCTTTGGTGCAAAAACTAGCATTCTAACTGCTGAACCACACCAGCCAAAGCTCTGATCTTTTTCCAATGGACAAGCAAACTTCTAACTCAGTGATCCTCCAATGTGAGGGTACCTCAGGCCCCCTCAGTGTATATATTTAAAATGTCCATTTTGGGACTGTTTCCCCAACTTTTCACTTAGTGAGTCTGGAGTGAGAATCCGAAAACTGCATTTTTAACAAGCACCCACAAAGCTCTTCTGACATGGTTGTAATCTCACTTTAAGATATATTGCCCTGGTTTCTCTTTTGAGTGCACTTTTTTTATTCTGGTTCGAGTTTTATTTCAGCTTTTCCAGGTACCTTTCTCATGTGCTTATCTCTTACCTGTATTGTGTGGTATATATTAAGCCATTGACCAAATTATGGTCTAGTTAGAAGGGTGGACAGTGTGTAAATAAAGAAGACTGTCATGCCAAACCCTATTATAAAAGGAAATTTCTTTGTGTTAAAGAGGAAAAAGGCTGCCAAGCCATTCTTAGGCAGCGTTCAGTGTCACAGTGTTCTAGTCCAGAAAAATAGTTCTGTCTTCTATGTCCATACTATAGAGTTTACTTGCATTTCAGTGTTGGTCATGTAGGTAAAGTTGACATGACACCCTATGCTGGACTTTCAAGTTAGGATCTCTGGACATCAAGAGATTCCGATTTTGCCGAAACCGGTTTGGCTCAGTGGGTAGAGCGTTAGCCTGCAGGCTGAAAGGTCCCAGGTTTGATTCCGGTCAAGGGGATGTACCTTGGTTGCAGGCACATCCCCAGTAGGGGGCGTGCAGGAGGCAGCTGATTGATGTCTCTCTTCATCAATGTTTCTAACTCTCTATCCTTCTCCATTCCTCTCTGTAAAAAATCAATAAAATATATATATATAAAAAAGAGAGAGAGAATTCCGATTAGAACCCTTTAAATGCGGAATTGAGAATCATAACGTCATTTGTTTCATGTATTTCTTTTATATCAATTTTGTTTAAGTAAGTTTACCATTTCCAGTATTATGGATGGCCATTTCCACTGGACTGTACCCGCCTTCCGCTTCTCTGTGGCCTGACACTCGCTATCTCTGTGTTGCAGCAATATCGGAAGCTGAGCCAGTCTTACTACCCGCTCCTGGAATGCCTCACCCAGGACCACATGAGCTTCATCACCAACCTGGAGCCTCCGGTGCTCCTGTATGTCCTCACATCCATCTCTGAGGGCCTCACTACTCTCGGTAAGTAGCACGGAGCACGTTATTTCCAGAGGAAAACTTGACGTGGCCTCTCAATGTACAAGCTCATTCAGAGGATCATGGGGAAGAGGGGAAAGATGCTGTGCACAGACTGAAAGACTAGAACTCTGACACTCTGCCCCCCACATTCTCCCTGCCACGTCCTCCCAAATTCCAGCTGTTGCTCTTGAACTCGGTGAGATGCCGTGACTTACTTGCCTCTCCCCTTCCTCGCCTGCACCTGGCTCTGCCCTGGGAGCGAGCCGGAGCACTCGTGTAGGTATTACCGCCTCTGCTTCCTCCTCTCTGGTTTCACGCGCCTGTACCGCTTGTTGTGCGGTAATTGCAAAATGTTGTTTCATATATTGTGTTCTGTTTTCCGGTTGTTTATGGCGGAAGGGAAAATTCTCATAGCGGTTAATCCTTCATGGACAGAAACTGACTTCTTGTCTTTTATTATTAGAGTTTGGCTTAACATTCTTTTATCTCACATCATAGAATACTTGAAGATTTCTGATTAGTTGCGGGTGACTGTTCTCCAAATGTGGTCTTAGGCCAGGAATCTGCATTTTCACAAGGGTCTCAAAAGAGTCTTGACAGAGTGACATTATGGAGGGAACACTGAACTTGGAGTTAAGTTCCAGTGCTGCCACTTATTAAATATATGAATTAAATATATGACCGTGGGCGCCTGCGCCATGCCTCGTGCTGCCATAGGTGTTTCCATTTCCTCCTCAGAACACCTCCTGGCACCTGGGTTAGATGCTCTAATTGCACTGTATGTCCCTATTTCCTACTTGACTGCAAGATTCTGAAGGAGAGGAACGGTCTTGATCAGACTCTCCCAGTACCTGGCCCCAATAAGTACTAAGTATTAATTGAGTGAATTAATTAGATAAGATTATTTCCATTATGTGGATGGTAAACTGGCTCAAAGAGGTGAGACAATGTGCCTGAGACCATACAACTAATAAGTGCCTGATGGAGGAGTCTTTCTAACTAAAACCCGCTCATTCTTTTCATCTGCCGCCCTGCTAGAGGGACCTGGTAAAAGTCACAGTTTCCGTGGCTAGATGCCTATAAAATGGTTTTCCTCGTATTCGCGATTTTCTCTTCAATCTCTCATATTGTTGCCAAATGGCATAGTAACCGTTGGATAACTGGCAGGTGCACTGTGCTCTGTGTCTTTTAAGAAAGAGAACTATTTAGATGTGGAAAGTAACCACTGGTCTTTCTCCTTTTCCGACAATAATAAATGTGCCAGGAGACATTTGTAGGTATTGTTTGGATTACAAGTAGATTTCACTTCTATAGCTGCAGTGGAGAAAGTGAAAGGGAGGTACAAAAAGTTGAATCAGTGATAGAGTAGTGACTTGCTTAGCAAGATGTTAAAAAATTTTAGTCATCATTCGTTAGCATTTTTTACCCGTGCCAGCTATAATGGGGGGAAAAGTAAAGGGCAATAAGAAAAGTAATTATAGCCAAAACCAGTTTGGCTCAGTGGAGAGAGCATTGGCCTGCGGACTGAAAGGTCCCAGGTTCAATTCTGTTCAAGGGCATGTATCCCGGTTGCGGGCACATCCCCTGTAGAGAGCGTGCAGGAGGTGGCTGTTCAATGTCTCTCTCTCATCGATGTTTCTAACTCTCTATCCTTCTCCCTTCCTCTCTGTAAAAATATCAATAAAATATTTTTTTAAAAAAAAGAAAAGTAATTATAGTTTCTATACTTTTAATCACCCATCTGCCATCACCAGCACCACCACCCCCGTACTCTTTTTTACAGAGACCAAGTACAGGGCTTACTAAAAGCTGCTCTCAACGCATTCACTCACTCAACATCAATTGTGCACAGAACTCTGTACCAGGTACATTCTAGACCTTGGCACTCCCAAAGAGAAGGAGACAGATAAGGTCCCTGCTCAGAGGAAGCTTATCTTCTAACGGGGAGAGAGAACAATAAACACACACAAAAATGGCAAGGCATGATATGCGCTAAACCAAGATTTTAAGTGAGATAATGAATAGAGATTGATTAAGCATGGCTTCTTTAGAAGTGGCGGGGATAGAGTGCACTCCAAGAAGTAAAGGAAGGCGCAAGGCAGAGCAAGGAAAGTTGAGGGCAGCCGAAAAGGTGAACCAACTGGAAACCACCAGAGCTAAAATGTTGAATATTAATCATTAGAATGTGTTATTATTTTGACCACATTCTTGGATTGGATGGACTAAATTGTATGTATGAGTGTAAAATGGGAGTGAAATATTCAGGAAATAATTTAGAGACTTAGAGATCCTGTACATGTTTTCCTGACCAAAAACATGCTAAAGAGAAGGAAGCTGTGGATTAGCTACTTAGAATGACAGGCTTGGTGTTTAAGGATTGAAATCGCCAGGAAAACTAATAAGCGAGAAGGAAAATCTGTGCCATGCGCTATGCCAGGGCACTTGATCTCATCGCTTTCTCACACCACCTTGCATAAGTAGGAGTTATTAAGCACATTTTGCACAGGTGCAAGTTGAAGCTCTATAAAGCCAAACATCTAGAAAACAGATTGAAATCTAGACCTACCCATTTCCAAAACCACTCCCACTCTCATATAGGCCTTTTATTTCTGAAATTGCCTTTCACGACATATTTTTCCAAAACCTTCGTACACCCTTCTGATATGGTGAGAAATTGTGAGTCAAAACCATATTTCAGCTCAGTCCTGTTATCTTTCTTCCGATTCTCAGTTAAGCAACTCTTCCCTGCACAGGTGACTTTCGGCACAGCTTTCTATGATGGGTCCTAGGGAGCAGGAGGGCTATTAATGACGCATGCGCTTCCTGTGGAGACCGGTTGCAGGAGAAAAGGAGCATTGGGTTGTTCTCAGTGCCAAACAAGTTACTGTAGAAGACACGTGCCTGGTAGTCTTAAAATTTTATCTAAAATTGTCTAAATTGTTGATGAGTCCTTAAAAGATTCTAAATACCAAGAACTAGAACAAAATATGAAAACTCATAACTTCCTTCATGTCAAGAGAGTTTCATTATTTGAGCCTCATGCAGTAGCTTGAGCTATAAATAAAGAAAACTGATCATACATAGTCTTCAGCACTGTTCATTCTGTTTTTGAGCAAATGCCCTCGACCCTTCTCATTCCACACTTTTCACCGTACCCTGAAATAACATTTATCCTTTCTGAGTCCCCACCCATAAATCAGCTTGCTTTTACTGCAGGGATGTATGCTCCAACCTTTGTGTCTAAAGTGTTTACCTGGCTTTTTCCTAGCTGACTCAGTAGATTAGAACCTTTTAATGCAACCTGCATGGTATGTGGTCACCAAATCTATGTGAAGCCGTTCTAATTTTCGTGTGAGTGATGGCATATTGCTCTCCACTGGTGAGGGGGCCATATCTATTTCCTGCTTGCTTCCTCTTGTAGATGTTATTTAACCCATGAACTCTCATGGTTAGGACTTCAAAGGCAGAAGAGTAAAGGAAAAGAAAAAACAACCAGACTCCACCAGTCTGTGCTTGACTCTTGGGCCTAGATGTTTCCCGCTACATTATACTGCTGCTCAGGTCATGAACCAAACTCCCTTTTCTGCAGAGTAACCCAGTTAGTGGGGAGAGATAAGTAGTTAACTAATTATCAACCAATCAAGTGCCATAGCTTTAGGAGGGAAAAAAAGCTTCTTTCTGAAAAGCCTATAGCTCCATAGGCTGCCAAATCTATTGTCCATGCCCGTCTTTTAGACTTCCATTCAACCCCTGTGACCCCGCATCACTACCAATATTATCCTCAGTCTTAAATACATGTTTGTTTCTCAAAACTTGGCCCCAGTGCATGAATACATGGACAGACTGGCAGAGGTCAGATGGGACATATATGCATAGTCCATAGACACAGACCACAGAGTGGTGAAGGCTGGAGGAGGGGTGGCAGGCTGGGTGGAGGAGGACACAGGTCTGGGGGGCAATGAGGATTATCGGTAACAATGTCCACAATAAAAAAAAAAACTTGCCCCCAACCCACCTCTTTCTATTCACTACGCCATTTCTTCATAAAACAGTATATGTGAAAGAGCTTTTATTTTTTTTAATATATTTTATTGATTTTTTACAGAGAGGAAGGGAAAGGGATAGAGAATTAGAAACATCGATGAGGATGAGAGCACCCCCCAATGGGGATGTGCCCACAACCAAAGTACATGCCCTTGATCGGAATCGAACCCAGGATCTTTCAGTCCGCAAGCCAACACTGTATCCACTGAGCCAAACCGGTTTTGGCTGAAAGAGCTTTTAATTGGCAGCGTTGTATCAACTGTAGGTTTTATTGCTAACCACATCTCAAGACCTTTGAAAAACTTTCTCAGATTAGTTTTGGGTACCCATTCTTCAGTCAGTTCAGCTAACATTTCACCTCGGACCTACGGCAGGCTCACAGGTGGATCAGAACCTTGGAGGTGAACAAAGGGGTGAGAAACTGTTGCCTTAGGAGGTGGGTGATGTGCTGCTTCTAGCCCCGCTCTCCCAGCCAACTCTTTGGAGTCCACACGTTGCCATTTTCTGAGTGCCAGAGTGTTCTCGGTGTTTCTCTGGCTGTTCCTGTCACTCATCGTCACCTCCCTGGGATCGTGTCCAGATGTTCGCATTAGCCAAAAACAGCAGGACAGCGTCACACTCTGAAGCCAAACCATGACTTTTGCGTAATCACCTTAACCTCTGGGCTTTATTTTCTCATTTGAAAAATACAAATAACAACACCTACTATATATGAAGTGCTTTTTGGAAGTTCACAAAACGATCATTTTGGTGTGCAAAGGAGACTCAATAAGTGGTGGTTCTATCTTGTCACTCTCTTGCTTTAAAAAACAAACTTCAATAACACCTCTGTTGCCCTGGCCAGTTTGGGTCCCAGGTTCGATTCCAGTCAAGGCCACTTGCCCAGGTTGCGGGCTTAACCCCCAGATGGGGGTGTGCAGATGGCAGCCAATCGATTCTTTCTCATCATTGCTGTTTCGATCTCTCTCTCCCTCGCCTTTCCTCTCTGAAATCAATAAAATACATTTTTAAAAAATAATATAACACCTCTGTTGCCTTTCAGATTAAATGTAAATGTCTCAGCCTCAAGGAAGATCCCAACCTACTTTGTCAGCCCTCTCTCTGACCCCTCCACGTTCTCCCACTCAGACCGAAAGCCCTGCTCTCCGCACTCCCTCCCCTTTCACCCTGAGGGCAGTGGAGTCCCCTTTGTGATTTTGGAAGGTGCTGGTGCTCACATACATGCTTCCTTAATACCCAACTTCGCTTAATATCTCCTTAATTCCAGTGGTTAAGAGCATAGTCCAGAGTTCCTCCTTCTCTATTTCCTATCATGGCTCCACGTCATGTAGCTCTGTGTCACTGGACAAGTCACTTATTCCCGCAGTGTCCTCCCCGGTAAATGGAGATAATAATAGCAGCTGTTACAACACTGGTGTGAGGATTAGCAGTAATAATCCATGTCACTAACACAGTGGGTCTCAAAAAATACCAGCTGATGTAATGAAACTAGTTACTTTCTTCTCATTCAGCTCCACAGTACATCTTACAAATGATCAGAAAGGTTAAGTACCTCTTTCAAAGTAATACAACCAATAGTTGAAAAAAATATGGAATTTGAAACCAGAGCTGTCTGGTTCCAAAATTCATATCTTTCTAACACGTATGCACCTGCTGTTGATCTCTCTAAGGCAGCGGTTCTCAACCTGTGGGTCGCGACCCCTCTGGGGGTCGAATGACCCTTTCACAGGGGTCGCCTAAGACCATCGGAAAATGCAGATATTTACATCACGATGCATCACAGTAGCAAAATTTCATGGTTGGGGGTCACCACCACATGAGGAACTGTATGCAAGGGTCGCGGCCTTAGGAAGGTTGAGAACCGCTGCTCTAAGGGAAAGATGCCCTTCCCCGTGTCTAACTACAATAACTTTGCCAAGCCCGTCTCAGTGCTACCTCCTTACCCACACTCCCCTTGATGCCCATCCGGCAATGTCTCTCTCCCAGGGGGTGGCACTCATTTCTCATAGCCTGCTGGTGCGGTGACTCATACTGCACACAACCTCTTTGGCATCAGGCTGTTTCCCCAAAGCAGAGCACTGTGCACCCAGTAGGTATTTCTTAAAGCCACTGAATTGAACAGAGGCTCTTGAAGATCACCAGTGGGGCCGAAACCGGTTTGGCTCAGTGGATAGAGCATCAGCCTGCAGACTGAAAGGTCCCAGGTTCGATTCCGATCAAGGAAACGTACCTTGGTTCGGGCACATCTCCAATGGGGGTTATGCAGGAGGCGGCTGATTGATGTCTCTCTCTCATCGATATTTCTGACTATCTCTCTCCCTCCCTCTGTGTAAAAACTGAATAAAAAAATATATTTTTTTAAAAGAAATATTTTTTTAAAAGATCACCCAGGCTTCTGCACTTCCTCACATGTCTCTGCCACATCCCACAGTGGACAGTGGGTTTAAAGAACGAGCAAGGCCAAATACCTGCCCTCAGGAACTTAGTTTGATAAAAATGCCCTGAAACTAGAACATTTTTTTTTAATGGGGTCGTTGTAACAAATCAGATGAAACAGCCGCCTCAGTAATGCGAATGCGTTCTCGTTGTTTGCGCAGACACAGTGGTCTCCTCCAGCTGCTGCACCAGTTTGGACTCCATCGTCTCCTACCTCTTCAAGCACATCGCAAAGGAGGGCAAGAAGCCACTGCGCTGCGGGGAGGCCGCGCAGGCCGGCCAGCGGCTCTTGCTTTTCATGCAGCAGAACCCGGATGTCCTGCAGCAGGTAACGTGCTGGGTCGCCCGGCTTAAGACTCCGTTTCCCGAAAGCCAGCCCGGTCCCTGAATATCTCTGAGAACACGTAGTCGTGCCGAGATTCCTCACCAGTTGTTCCCTAGGTGTTTCCCCTGAAGGTGGGATATTGCTTTAGGACTACCCAGTCTCTCCTCAGTGAGGCCAGCATTCAGATAGAGGCTGGGAGGCAAAAGCCAGAGCTGGCAATGGCCAATCTCTGATTTCTTCTTGGAGCCTCGAATACTGTCATCATATATGCTTCCTTAATACCCAACTTTAAGGAATTTTTGCCCCTGAATACTTTGGGAAGCTACCATTATCTGGGCTCCCAGTCAGTCCCTGGAAATCGCCATTCGTTGTGTCATGGTTGGTATTTTTTCCCAGTTTAGGGTGAGAAAGCGAAGTTCACGTAGGTCACTTTACCAGGAGCATCCTATATAATAAAAGCCTAATAGGCTAAGTGTCCGACTGGTCGGCCAGTTGCTGTGATGTGCACTGACCACCAGGGGGCAGACACTCCAACTGGTAGATTAGCTTGCGCTGGCGGCTGGCCAATCTGGACTGAGCGAGACGAGGCCAGACACACCCTCCTGCAGTCCCTCCTCAGCCCCGATCATGCACCAGTGGGGTTCCTTGGCCTGACCTGCGTCCTTTCACAATCCGGGACCCCTCAGGGGATGTCAGAGAACTGGTTTCAGCCTGATCCCCACAAGCCAGGCTGAGAGACCCCACTGGTGCACAAATCCATGCACCGGGCCTCTCGTTTAATAATAAGTAATAAAGCCACAATTTCTTTATTGTCAAATGTATTTTCTGATGGGCTAGTATGTGTTAGTTCCAAGTTTGATATTGTTTTTAAAAACTCAACTTCTGCAAATCATAGTAACAGCATGCATACAAACAAATATACATGCTGGAAATATTTTTTTAAAAATAATGACATTTTTGTATGGAAATACCATCACTATATTTTCCAGTTTTACTAGATTTGGCAAATGATATCTTTATAATGCTTCTAGTTTATTTATTTTGCCAAATTATCTCCATTATAGTCTGGTTTGCAAATGTAAATGCTTTAATATGGTCATTAACCAGCAAAGAAGTTTCCTGCAATCAATAGAAAATGTCACTCTTGAAATAGGATGCGACAGCAGCCATAGAAGAGATTTTCTTCCTGGCTGTTAATTTTTGCCAATACAATATTTAAATGAAATTAGTGAGCTTTATTTATGGTGAGGTCTCAGTTAACCAGTTATTTTCCTGGTGGGGACGGGTGTAATTAAGATTGTGTGTAACTAAGTAAAGGGGTGCAGGCCTATAACTATTTGGTATGACCCTGGAATTATTCCATGTTGGTGATTCAGTAAATGGTAGAAGGTAACTCACATTTATTGAGGAATTTCTATGAACAAGGTACAAGAGCGATTAAGACTCATAAGCTCTGGCTGGTAGTTTGGTGCAGTGGATAGAGGGTCGGCCCTCGGACTAACAGCTCTTGGGGTCAGTTCTGATCAAGTGCATGTACCTCAGTTGCAGGCTCAACTCCTGGCCTGGTCAGGGCAGGTGTTAGAGGCAGCCAGTCGATGTGTTCTCTCACATCGATGTTTCTCTCTGTCTGCCTCTCCATCTCCCTTCCACTTTCTCTAAAAATCAATGGGAAAATTATCTCAGGTGAGGATTTTTAAAAAGACTGATATGACATAATTTCACTCCTGAAAAAGGCTCCTGTCCATGGGACACAGACAGGTAACTAGCCAATTCTAAGAGAATTTGATTAATATAGTGGTGACAGGGTGACATAGGAGAAGCGGACTTTTAGAGGAGTTTTCTCTTTGAGACTCCACAACAACCCTGAAATGTGGACATCATCACCCCATTTTACGGATGAATACATTGAGGCTCAGAGAGATTAACTGGAAAGTGGAATGAGAACTAAGGTCTGTTTGTCTCAAAAGCCCAAGTCCTCGCCGCTTACACCGTTGGTTTTCAAGGGACTGGTCATGGGGATAAGATTGCAGATTCAACTGGTCTGCCTTTTCAGAATAGACATTCTATAAGAGTTGGGTGTACCTCTCCTCCCGCGTCCTACCTACCCAACTGCCAACGCCTCTGACGTATTGGGAGTGTGTCATACTCTCAGGTGTTTTGCAAGGAGTAGGTTGAAAACCACAGACTTAGCCAAAACCGGTTTGGCTCAGTGGATAGAGCGTCGGCCTGCGGACTGAAAGGTCCCAGGTTCGATTCCGGTCAAGGGCATGTACCTTGGTGGCGGGCACATCTCCAGTGGAGAGTGTGCAGGAGGCAGCTGATCGATGTCTCTCTCTCATCGATGTTTATAACTCTCTATCCCTCTCCCTTCCTCTCTGTAAAAAATCAATAAAATATATATTTTTTAAAAATAATAAAACACAGACTTAGAGCGTGTAGCCAATGGAGAAAGGAAATACCCCTGGATTGGCCAGGAATCAGACCCAGCCCCCTCCGCACCATGGCAACCAGTGCACCACCAAGTCCCTCCGCCAGCACTCAGCCACGGTCGCAATATTGTCCTGTAAGCTTTGGCAGCAACTTTTAAGTTGGAAAATTTTAGCAAAAATCAATAGGCCGTGGCCTTAGACGAGTACCGTCCGACCGTGCAGAGCAAGCACCATGGTTGTGTGGAGACAATCAAGTTTGTCTTTACCCCGAATTACTATGCATTTGTTGGTTTAAGTAATTTCTGTGTTAATAATACTTGGTAATCCTTTACTTTATGGTGTATGACTAAGTAGCGATATATCTTTATTAACGGTGGACTACATTCTATTTATTTGGAATGTAGGCTTTCAGATCGCGTTTTAAATATTAATGACTGGTATCTGGTAGTCAGCATAAATATGATTTGCATTAGCACTAGGTTATATCATCTCGAGTGCCTCTGATGTCAACTCTTGGGCCTAGCTCTATCTGACATCATCTCCTTAGGTCACCGACAACTTTGACCTCTATTCCGTGCACAGTCTCTGTCATCTCAAAAGCTCTTTTGAATTGATTTGAAATTTTGACTCTTCCCTTTATGAGGCAGTAAAATTGATAATTATTCAGATGGGAACTGAGCCCTGAGTGAAAAATCAATTCCACCCGCTCTCTGCTGCGGATAAAATTACTTCTGAGTCGGCTGGCCTGAACGGATGGCCGGAGTAAAAGCAGAAGGCAGGAGGAGTGGGAAGAATTAGCTGGCCGGAGCGCATCGCCTGAAGGGATGGACTTGGAAAAGAGGGAGCGGGCCAGTTGGGGGTTTTTATGAGCGAGGGTGAGTCCCATTGATCATCTGTTTACATCATCTTCCCCAGGTCTTATAAATCAGCCCTGAAGAGCAGCCGAACCCGGGGCTCAGCCTCTTACCAGAGGGACTCGGTATTAGATTATTCTCATTTTCACACTCAGATGAAAAGTGAGCCATTGATTATTCATCGGTCGCCCATTAAATGCCGGTTTTATAGATGATTTGCCTATCACGGGAGGTAATGAACAAGGTTGCTGCTTCATAACGGGAGGTTTCAGTTTTCAAGACATCTGTGTCCGTTAAGTAATGCCTAACCCTATTAAAAGGAATGGGTTACAAATTGCTTAACAGTGCTGAAAAAGTAGACCCTAATGACTAATTGTGCTCGGAGTTTAGAGAGGGTTTGTCAGCTCTTTAAACTAAACTGATGCAATGATACTGCAATTATTTACTAGTTTGAGTTGTTTTTCCCCCCAACCTGGATCTATATTGCTGCAAGCATAATTGCATGAGGAGTGTCAATTCCAAATTGCAAAAGTTATCTCCAGAAGCTTCCAGAGCAAATGAGGCAGGAACCCACTTAAAGGGTTTTCTAGCATCTTAATAGGCCTTCCATTTGTGTGCAGCAGCCTGGAATGACATTTTAAGTGCCTCTCACCTTAAATGTGTTTATTTTGACCTGCAGTGTGGCTTTAGATCTTCAGTGTTTTTAAAAACATTTTCCAAATAAGCCATCTATCATATGTTGCAAGCAAATCTAACTTTGCAAGCGTTAAATGTAGTCCATTTGAAGAAGCATTATAATTAAATGGCTCTATTTCAAGGAAGAATTATTGTCTAACCAGCATTGTTTTGACTTAACAATTGAGAAAAACCCAGTTTATATATATTAAGAAAAAAGTCCCTTGCCCTAGCTGGTTTGGCTAAGTGATAGAAGGTCAGCCTGTGAACCCAAGGGTCCCAGGTTCGATTCTGGTCAAGGGCACAGGCCTGGATTTCAGGCTCGATCTCCAGTAGGGGATTTGCAGGAGGCCGCTGATCAATGATTCTCTGAAATCAATAAAAATATATTTTTTAAATAAGAAAAAAATCCCCTATGTGTTTTTTTGTCATTAGAAAGATAATCCAAAAATTTAAGAACAGGCCAATGGAACAGTGAGTAGGCACTGATCTGTTAAAATCAAACTTCTCTGTGAAATTGTTGCCATGTTATCACTAGTCATGTTAAGTGTTTCCATTCAGAACCCATAAGTCAGCATTTATTTAGTTATCTCACAGAGTGGAAGATTTGCCCACATTGGTAAATGAGGGAGGGAGTTTTATAGAATTACTAGAGGCCCGGTGCATGAAATTTTACACAGGGGTGGCGGAGGTCTTTGAGCCCAGCCTGCTCCCTCTCCAATCTGGGACCCCTTGAGGGATGTCTGACTGCCTGATTGGATCGGGCCTAAACAGGCAGTCAGACATCCCTCTCACAATCCAGGACTGTGGCTCCCAACTGCTCACCGGCCTGCCTTCCTGATTGCCCTAACTGCTTCTGCCTGCCAGTCTGATCACCCCCTAACCATTCCCCTGCCAGCCTGATTGATGCCTAACTGCTCCCCTGCCAGCCTGTTGCCCCTAAATGCCCTACCCTGTGGTCCTGGTCACCCCTAACTGCCCTCCCCTGCAGGCCCGGTCATCCCCAACTTCCCTCCTCTGCTGGCCTGGTCACCCCTGCAGGCTTGATCACCTCCAGCCACCCTCCCTTGCAGGCCTGGTCCCTGCCAACTGCCCTCCCCTGCTGGCCATCTTGTGGTGTCCATCTTGTATCCACATGGGGGCAGGATCTTTTGACCACATGGGGACAGTCATCTTGTGTGTTGGAGTGATGGTCAGTCTGCATAGTACTCTTTTATTAGATAGGATAGAGGCCTGGTGCTTGGGTGGGGGCCAGCTGGTTTGCCCTGAAGGGTGTCCTGGATCAAGGTGAGGGTTCCTTTGGGGCGTGGGGTGGCCTGGGTGAGGGACCTGTGATGGTTTTCAGGAACCCACTTAAAGGGTTTCTAGCATCTTAATAGGCGACCCACCAGCAACCCAAGCAGAGGCCCTGTTATCTGGGATTTATTTATCTTCTACAATTGAAACTTTGTAGCCTGGAGTGGAGCCAAGCCTTCTGCTGGCACAGCCATTGAAATTTGTTGCCTTAAGCGGAGGCCAGGGCCCAAGAGGGTGTTCAGAAAGCTTGGCTTCCTCCATCACCAGGGGCAACCCAAGCCTCCCTCCTGCTCTCTCTGTGGCCGTAGCCATCTTGGTTGGGTTAATTTGCATACTCGCTCTGATTGGTTGGTGGGTGTAGTTGGTGGGCTTGGCTTGTGGGTGTAGTGGAGGTGTGGTCAATTTGCATATTACTCTTTAGATAGGATAGGGGCACTTCAAAGACGTGACTAATTGCTTTCCAGATAACCAGAATAGAACACTGAAGCTGAAAGCTTCTGTAAGTTAGAATTTCTATTTAAACTAAGAGCAGCAGTGCCTTCCACAGTAGAACAAGGACTGTGTGAGCAGCAGTGTTACTGATTAGATTCTGCCATTGACTTACCTGGTATTAACAAGGTCTTTTTAGCAATTATATTCTTTAAACTCAAAATACATAAATGGGGGAATTAGAACATTTAGTTTTGAATTTATCTTATCCACATCTATTTAACTATTTGGCTTAAGTACCAAAAACCCAAAAATGTTCTAATTATGATCTCTCCCTCCCGCCCTCCCCCAACCCCTCTTTTTGCACTACCCTGGCGTTTAACTACAAATTGTGAAGAGCTGTCAGGAGCTGTAAGAATCATACTTCAGCAGGGACATAAACTGAAAGAACATTCACCCTTTCCTCAATCAGTCAGTCAATCAATGAAAATTGCTTTTGTATAGTGCTCTTTATGACATACATCCCAAAGTGAATTACGGCAAAAGGGAAATCATCTGCTCTTTTTTCATTTCTGTGTTTAGATTGAAACGATATTGCTCAACATTTTGACATCCTATACAAGACATCTTTCATCCTTAAGATTCCATTCTATAATCGTAAGCAGGGGAAAGTGCAGCCGCATATTTAACTGATGTTGAGAGTCTGGCCTATAGAACCTTAGCAAGACTCTCACAGTGGGAAACACTTAAGCAGATGAAATATATGCATGTCTCTTAAGCCTCTTAAAAAATAATTAGCCAGATTTTCTAATGTTATTAAAGACATTCTAGTGAACCCTAAATAGAGAGTCTGCCCTCCACATGACCCATTAGCTCCGTCTGGTTGATTTGCAACTTTATTATAAAAAACATGGCAGTAGATTGATATCAGAAACACACACTAAAAGGCCATTCACGAGACCATCAGGATAGCCTGGTTTGAAAAGGTTTAAAGGAAGCAAGGGATAGGTCACTAGACCGCAAAAGTGGAAAATAGAACCTCACATGTCATGACTCAGTAGTTTTTTGTTGTTGTTGTTGTTGTTGTTTTAAAATATTTTATTGATTTTTTACAGAGAGGAAGGGAGAGAGATAGAAAGTCAGAAACATCAATGAGAGAGAGACATCGATCAGCTGCCTCCTGCACGGCCCACAGTGGAGATGTGCCTGCAACCAGGATACATGCCCCTGACCGGAATCAAACCTGGGACCTTTCAGTCCACAGGCCGACGCTCTATCCACTGAGCCAAACCGGTCTTGGCATGACTCAGTAGTTTTTTGCAAATGCTGCTGCGAGCAGCCTCTGTGTATACTATGTATTTATTTCTAGGAAGAAAATGATATTGGCAAAATGTAAGTGCTTACTATGTGCAGGCACTAGCTTAAGCTCTTAAGCATTTAATCTGATTTTGTCATCATAGTATCTCCCTGACATGATTTCCATTTTACAGATAAAGAAACTGAGGCACAAAGAGTTTAGGTACTTTTCCCAAGGTCACATAGGCAATGAGTGGAAAAAATCAAACTTTAGCCTAGCTCTGCTCAACTCCGGAGTTCACGTGCTGAACCGCAATTGATGGCTGGAGGGTGACAAACCTGAAGTGGGATGTATGTCTCAGGCGCTTGCCATGAGGCAAGTTGAGCTTCAGTGAGTCCCGCCGGGGCCATCCTTAAGGTGGATGATTTAGAGCCGTCATCCTACACCTCAACTCTGGGCTGCAGCCGGGATGAAGCAGATGGGCAGTGACCCAAAGAGGCAGCGGGCAAGGTTGCTTTGCCAGCTGGTACAGAGAGCCCGGGACTCCCACCACCGAGGCGAGCTAGCAGCTTCTCTCTGGTACACCCATACCCGCCACTGATTCTGTAGCCACTGAGGGCGTAGCATCAGTAAGCATGTCTCCTTGAGAACATCAGAGTCTGGTAGGGTAACATCTCATGATGGTCCTTCAATGCCTTCGATGTAGCTCCTGAGGTTCACTCTCACCTGATTTTTCCAGGATGGAATCCATATGGCAACTGTGAAGTGAATTTGGGGAAACCAGCATTTTTTGCACCCAGCCCCCATTCCCAGCACATCCCGGACTGAGTCCTGATTTTTATCCCCGATTCATCAGTAGGGAATGCCATTGTTTGTCTCTTTCTGGTCATAGACAGCCTTTTTCTAAAGAAAGCTTCTACCACTGAGTGCCGTTAGCTCTAGCAAAGCTCATTCCTAGGTCCTTTCACATGACAGAGTCTGAAACTCACACGTGGGTTCCTCGAGCCTCCCTCTTCCTCTCCTTTCCGTTGGGCAATCTAAGGTGCCTTCGAGCCGAGCACAAACCTGGGATGAGGCTGCCTGGGGAAAAACCGGAGTTGAGTTCACATCCTGTCTAAAGGGGACAGCATCCACAGCTCCAGCGAATTGCTTTCCCCTAAGAAGGCAAGACTCAGTGTTGAGATATAGTGAGATTTCCCCTCCAAGAGAAGCCAGAAATCCAGATTTGAAAACATAGGCCACTGGCCCTGGCCGCTTTGGCTCAGTGGACGAACATCGGCCTGTGGACCAAAGGACCCTGGGTTTGATTTCCGTCCAGGGCACGTTCCTTGGTTGCAGGTTCCTCCCCCAGCCTAGGCTCCCTGGTCTCAGGGGTCATGCAGGAGGCAACCAATCCACGTGTTTCTCTCACACTGAGGTTCTTCTCTGTTTTCCCTCTCTCTTCTGCTCTCCCTAAGAAATCAATGTACTCTGCAGGTCAGTACTCTATGCCCAGTTACCACTTTTCCCTCTCTGTGCTATATCGTCCTAGAGAATTTCAAAACTGTGAGACTTCCCATGCAGGGACCTTGTACTTCTCACACCATTTCATGTGTCCTGCTGCAGTGGTGTTTTTACTTCTCTCTGATGTTGTGATCATTTTGGAAGCACACTTTTTTGATTAGTTGTTTTTAAAAGGATGCAGTTATTTTGTATATAGAAGGGATGTAATAAACAGGCAATGAAACTCAGTGAACACCTCAGAAATCTTATTTTCAAAATAATCAAATTTGTTTGAGGCACAGATAAACTTCAATTGGGGTGGGGGAGAGAGAGACAGAGAGAGAAAATCTAATTATTCAGAATATCAAAAAGAACCAGGGCTGGATAGAAATGTCTAGGTAACAGCCAAGTAGTAGAAGTCTAAAAGAGAGTAAAGTCTTAGGAATAATTCATCTGTGACCACCCACACTACAGATCAGTTTCGAAAACTAAAGTTTATGATATTAAAAACTCTTTCATTTAACTGGCATCTTATCCATGATATTATATATTATTTGTCTATCCATCTGTAGAAAGAGGATTTTAGTCCAAATCCTTTGTCATGAACCATATCTTTGCCACTTTTATTTTTATTACAGAATTATTTGTTGAATAGCTATTTCAACTGTAATCAAACGATATTTTAAAACACAAAATCCAGTTAATATAGAAAGCCATTTTTGATTAATAAATCATCAAATTAGTCAATGATGTCTGCAAAACTAACCAAAACATCGATATCAGAAGTTCAATCTGCAGGCGGTGACTTTAGGTATCAAATCTGGTGTGGTCATAGCCTCCTTACTACATACCAAACTAAATGGTAATGCTAAGGTCAGATCAGTATACTGGCGGAATATTATTATATCCTATATAATCATCCCTGCTGAAATACCACAAGAAAATTTCATCCTAAACATGGGTGAAGAAAGAAAGAAATGCTCCAAATACAGTTCCAAATGGTTAACAGAACAGAGAGGGGGTTTTTGGGTGTGTTTACCAGGACCTGTATTTTTGTCCCTCCGAGCACAGTTTAAAGATGCAATCCATTGATGGCGCACCCCGCCTTATTAATTGCAAGGGCCGGAACCCACCAGATGTAGCCCAAACCAGCAGAGAGTTGGGTGACTAAGCAACAGCGAAGGCACCAGATTGAGTGAGCCAGAATCCAGTCTCCAAGCCATTCATTTCACCCGGTGACAATACACTGAAACTCCTGTGCCTGCGCCGTGATTGATGGTTTAATATCAGATATAATTTTTTTAATGAAGGAAAACCATTTAAATGTGTTACCATTTGCACGGGTGTTCTCCTATGTACATAACTGCATTTAATCATTATGGGGATTGTTTGTCTACTTGTGTAATTTGTATCCAAGAAATAACTGTCAGAGCCATCTCATGCCGTTGCTGGAAATGGCAGTGCGCTTCATCCTCGCTCAGACTCCTTCCTCCCCGCACGTAATTAAGAGTGGCGAAGCTTTCGCTGGCACCACATAGGAATTCCGTGTTTACATTTCCGAGAAGGAAAAATCAGCCGCAGTGTGCTTTTTCGGGTGCCCATTTTCTGG
>PVJN01006377.1:0-75738 GCA_004026805.1 Lasiurus borealis
AATATTGAGATCCTCTGCCTCCCCAGGTACAACTCAGAGAACCATCCTACAAAGTACAAGGGGTGACTTTTTCAATAAGCAATTAGTTTACATCAGTATTCAGAACTCTAAAAACATCTATCTTAACATTTCTTTTTGCAATCTCTTAGTCTGTTTATTTAAACAATGTATTAATCTTTTCAGTATATTATTTAAAAGCTTGTAAAAGGTTAACATATGCAATTATTTTGCTTTCAAATACAATCACTAGGGTGACTTAAATAAATGTCTTTCTCTATAGTCTCCTTGAGAAGAGAGATAAAATTTCTCTGTTTTACTTTGACCATCAATACATTCATTTATTTTCTTTTATCTGGGTTTATTCAAATTAACACTACCAGTAACAAATAAGTCAGATTTTAAAAATTTTCCAGAGACTGTTATGTCTGCAAAAATTATAAACAAATAATCTTATCTTTCTCTAACATGATTTTTCATCTCTCTCATTGGTGTCTGCAAATACGCCAATTTTCTCCAAACAAAAGGAACCAACTTAACAACCGAAGTGTTTCCATATGACTTCAATGTGAATCATGCCAAACAATGTCCTCTAATAACCTGAGAAATATTAAAGATTCAGTTCTGACCTTGTATTTGAATTTTGTATAATTTCAGATTAATTATCTAACCTTTAAAGGTTCACTTATTTCATTTTTTGAAATGAAGGCCTTAGAAGACAAAGATAAAGTAATATAATAAGGAAAACCATAAAGTGTTGTATAATAGGAGGGGCATAATCTGTCTTAGTTGGACTTCCCAGACGAAGACTATGAGGTAACTTTCTCTGCACAAGTGATTTTCTGAGGAAATACTCCCAGCAAAACCTAGTAAGGCAGTGAGAGTTTAAGATAGAGAGGGAAAGATGTCACACAATGGAGCAATTTCAAGGAAGAATGCAGGGAGGAAACCATAGTATAATTTATTATCTGAATGTGTGTACTTGTAACCAAGGAGCTGGGCTTTGAAACTCCTAGAGGAGTCATTGGCTAAGAGCCATTGCAGGCAGATGGAAACTCTGGAGCCCTTCTGAGTGTCGGTATTTTCCAGCCAAATGCAGCCATAACCCAAGAGCCCCCTGCCCCTCAACCCCTCACACACTCCTCCAAGGTGAGTCATAGGTGCCCGCTGCTAGAAATAAGCCACTCAGATGCCAGGACAGAGCACACGGAATCTGTACAGAGGATCCAAGGAGATCTCCAAAAAACAGCCAAACATCCCATTTTATTCTTTATTTCCCATCCAATGTTATCCTTTATTTCATATCACCAACTTCTCAATTGATATTTTGACATCATCATAGTGTCAACGTGTTTGTAGCATCTTTAACTTGTCAAATTATTCAACATATATTATGCATGATATATTTTGATAGAATAAAAATTTAGTCCTATTTGTGGAAAGTTGGAATAAAAGAATCAGAAAACTATTTATATGGAAAAAAATGTTTGTGGACATTCAAAATAGTCAAGTGTATCCCCTAACAGTAAGGTCATGGCACTCTCTATCTCTCCTAATACATCAGCAAGATACACACACACACACACACACACACACACAGATATATTTATTATTATATTTTTGTTTATATATTTGTTATATAAATATATGCTATATTATTTAAATTACTATATATAAAGTAGTTACACCCATAAATAAAATGAAGTAAAAAATGTAGTTGCTTATTACATTTCATGTAATATATATGATAGATGATGATTCATTTATATTTTGATCTACTGTTCAACCATAATCTAAATAGACTAAATGGTATATATTTTCTTTGATTACTTAGTTATTGATAGTTTGTGAATTCTATGAATCCCATGTGGGAATGCCATTATTTTAATTAGCTAACCTTTTAAAATCCAACCCTAAAAGCATATAGAAGAAGAAATATTCAAGTTTTCTAAGCATCAGTCAAATCCCTAATTTGTCTTCCTTCCCTAATATAGGAAAAAAAACTGTTAGTATGTTTTTGTCATAATCCAAAAGTCAGCCATATTTAATGAAGAGAAAGGTCACACTTTAATTAAATATCATTCATAAGACATTCATAAATAGTCTTTTACTTATTATTCTATGCGTCCAGTAAAATATATAAAATGGCACAGGGTCTTTCTTTTTCCTTACAAGTCCTACATTACTTTTCTAATCTTTCATCTATGTGTTCATGCTCCCTTTGTCTCGGCTCTTCTTTACCAGCAGTTGACAGATTTTTTCAGAGATGTATATCTGGATTTTAACTTAAGGGAGGTGAGAGACCCCTAAATTTGCTGCATTTCAAATCTTAGGCATTTAGCTCCAAATGCCAGTCCACAGATTGCTATAATCATTTCCTATGACATTTTAGGTAGAAGTTTAGCAAATGATTAAAAGTTATTTATTTCTACTTGCCATTATTTCTTACTAGTATATGTATATATTTGAGTGAATCCTTTGAACAACTAGTGGACAAATAAAATAAGATTCAACTGTTTCTTGGTTTCATAGCAATCCATCACTCAGTAGAATCTAGGCCTACGCTAAACATCATCAGTGGAAGTAAAATGACTTATTCACAATCAAAGTCTATGAGCCCTCAATACCCCTGCAATCCCCAGCCAGATCATTTGAAGGTATAAAATGCATCAAGATAAGGAAATCATTGAATATCCAAGGACTCAACTCATTCATTCTGATGTACTTTCTCAGTTTTCAAAACTAAAATAGCAAGTTGTAATACATGTATAAAGTCAATAACCTTGCCAACAGAATACTGAGTCCCCATCTCAATTTCAGTCATTCAAAAGTGATATAACTTTAGCCAGCCAATTTTCTTTAAAATATGAACTTATATGGATATAGGCACATCCCAATGAAACAAACAATAGTGTGGTAAATGCCTGAAGTGGGGTAAGAGAGGGATGGAATTAGCACGGAAGTGGAGAGGGGAAATAGGAGACATCTGTAATAATGTTAACAATAAAAATAAATTTCAATAATACTTTAATTACAAATTTAAAATTAAATGAGTGAAGTGGAAAAAATAGGTGAAACATATACATGTTCTGAAAAGAAACCAGAGTATTTGCCTACCTTTAATATAACTAGCCTATAAATTGAGGACAAATATATTCACTTAAGATTGTTGGAAAGGGAAATGAAGGACCAAAGAGGAAGTGTCATCTGATGTACATGGTGACCATGTATACAATAATGTGTGTGATGGTTTGCTGACTCTAATTTATAGGTTCCATAGTGACAGTATTGGTATTATTTAGCTGGTCATGTTCAAAATTAGAAATAACGTTTCACTTTTCCCCAACATTAACTCATTCCCAATATTGGGGTCTATGAAGACTAATAAAAGATTATATTTTTTATAAAGATAAAATGATTGCCATGCTGTGGTTGACTATCGATCAGGATGTCACCATTAGATTCCCAGTCAGGGCACATGCCCAGGTTGCAGGCACGATTCCTGGTGGGGACATGCAGGAGGCAGCTGATCTATGATTCTCTATCATCATTGATGTTTCTATCTCTCGCTTTCTCTTTTTTTTGAAATCAATAAAAAAAAGATGAAATTATCTCAATTTGATCACATCGTGTGTGTGTGTATGTGTGTGTGTGGAAAGGAGGGAGGGAAAAAAGAGAGAGAGAGAGAGAGAGAGAGAGAGAGAGAGAGAGAGAGAGAGAGAGAGAACTGTCAATTAAGTATTTGCATTTTGTATGATTTTACTTCTCATTCTAAATCTGGCTACTAACTTCACCTTCTTAACCCATTAAGACTAACTTATCACAAGAAATATTGTTACACAGATAGAAATGGAAACTAGCAGGAAGCTCAAGAGGCAATTTGTTCTAGTAAGATCTAACATCAAGGTTCACATACCAAAAGGCTATGATAAAGTTTGTGCAATCTTTTGGACTTCTTAACAACTTACATGCTCAAATCAGTTAAATTTGCATGTCTTCAGTCACTTAATGATCACTTAGTTTAAAAAACAAAATTGATTATAAAAACTTTATGATTTCAAGTTGCTACTGTCAGTTTGCAGAAATAAAAAAAAAGGCACTTGCAAGTTTACATAAGTTAATGTGTCTTACTGAACCGAAAGAACATTGGAGAAAGATACACAGGATATTAAAAAAGAGACCAATAATATATTACTCACCAGCTTTATGAATCTTGGACAGAATAAATCTATTCCAGCACTGTTTCTTCATCTGAAAGATAAAATAGATACTCAGTTGTATAACAATAACTTTCTAAATTTAATTATCTATAAAGCAATATGTCTAAATATGTGTACACATAATTACAGTTAATTACTTATGTGATTTTAAGAGCATGAAAAATATTTTCTGCTTTTTTTATTCTTAAATTTATCTTCAGCATTGCCATCCAGAAGTTAGATACTGGTAATTATTTTATGTAGTACATTCAGTTTATATAAGATTAATAACCATGTACCAGGTAAAGCTACTTTGCAACATGTCATATCCAAAAGAGTAGTAGAGGAATGAAAGATGGAAGGCCAAAGATAATGAAGCAATATCTTTAAAATGTTGAAGGGATAAAAATACCTTCAAAAATACAGCTTAAAATCATTGCCTTCAGCTGAAACTGGTTTGGCTCAGTGGATAGAGCGTAGTCGGCCTGCAGACCAAAAGGTCCCAGGTTTGATTCCAGTCAAGGGCATGTACCTTGGTTGTGAGCACATCCCCAGGAGGGGGCGGGCAGGAGGCAACTGATCAATGTTTCTAACTTTCTATTCCTCTCTGTAAAAAAATCAGTAAATATATTTTTAAAAAAATTATTGCCTTCAAAATACTCTTCAAAGTAGTATTACTTTCCGAAACATTTTTCTAAGACATTTTTCTGACAAACAAAAGCTGAGAGCATTTTTTTCCCAATAGACCGAAGTACAAATATATAAAATAAATCCTCCTTCAGGGAAAAAAAAAAGCATGGGAGGTAGAAATACAGATTTAAACAAAAGAATAAAAAACTCCAAATATAATAAATAACTCAGTGAAGATAAAATTATTTTTTTATCTTTAAAATATAATTAATTACATAAAACAAATATAAGGTATTATGATTTATCACAAATAAAAGGTAAACTTACAAAAATAAAAGCATAAAAAATAGTAAGAAATAAAGGTATGCTACTTTAAGGTTTTAATCTATTATTGACATAACAATGTTTGAAAGTATATTGTGACAGCTCTGGCTAAGTAGCTTAGTTGGTTACAGCAGTGGTTGGCAAACTGCGGCTTGTGAGCCACATTTGGCCCCTTGAGTGTGATTCTTTCACAAAATACCATGGCCTGGGCAAGTCTATTCTAAAGAAGTAGAATTAGAAGAAGTTTAAGTTTAAAAAAGTTGGCTCTCAAAAGAAATTTCAATCGTTGTACTGTTAATATTTGGCTCTGTTGTCTAATGAGTTTGCCGACCACTGAGGTAGAGCATTGTCCCAATACACCAAGAGTGTGGGTGTGATCATCCATCAGAATCACATATAAGAATCAATGTTTTTTTTTGTTTCTCTCTCTCTCCTTTCTTATCTCTCTAAAATTGATCAATAAATCTTTAAGAAAGGAAAGCACATTGGGATAGAGAAAAAATACATATTTTAAATCCTACAGCAACTAAAAAATAATTAAACAAAGAGTTACATTAAGTTACTTATTGGCTTATTTATATCAAATAAGTTAATAGATGCAATAAAAATATTAAATGAAACAAGAGAAGGGAGAAAAATAGAAGGAAAGGAAGAAAGAACAGACAGGATATCTAGAAAAAAAATAGCAAGATGAGAGATTAAACCTAATAATATCATTAATAGCATTAAATATAAATGATTTAAAGAACTAATTAAAAAGCAGACAATATCAGACATAACAAGAAATACTCAATTACATGCTTTCTATAAGAACACACAAAATAATACACTATTTAAAATAAAATAATATAAAAAGATATATCTTGCAAATATTATAAAGAAGCTGGACTGGATATATAAATATGTGACAAAAGAGACTGCATATCAAGAAATATTATCAGAGATAAAGGGCATTTCATAATAGTCAAAGAGTCAATTCATCAAGACAACATAATACACTCCTTACAAATGAAAAAATGAATAAAACTAATAGAGAAAATAAACAAATCTACAATTATGTTATAAGGTTTTGGAATTTTTTTCTCAGTAATTCATGGAATGATAGCTTTAAAATCAGGGGAAATATTTAAATAATATTTGGTATCTTTAAAAATTAATTACATAAAGCAAATATAAGGGAAATATACAAAAAGCATCTACTTCATAACAATAGAACTTTACACAAAATTGCAGGTACATATTTTTGTACATAAATATAGAAAATTTAAGTTAACATATCATAATCTGACTTATTAAATAAGACTGAATGTACTGTCCTAACAGGTTTGGCTCTATGGATAGGGTGTTGGCCTGCAGACTGAAAGGTCCCAGGTTCAATTCGGGTCAAGGCCATGTACCTTGGTTGTGGGCACACCCCCAGTAGGGATATGCAGGAGGCAGCCGATCAAGGTTTCTCTCCTCATCAATGTTTCTAACTCTCTATCCCTCTCCCTTCCTCTCTGTAAAACAATCAATAAAATATATTTTTAAAAGACTCAATATACTTAAAAGGGTTGAATTCATTGATTGGCTGCCTCCTCCATGCCTCTATGGGGGATTAAACCCACAACCTGGGTGCATGTGCCCTAACCAGGAATCAAACCTGGTATCTTTCAGTCCTCAGTCAGAGGCTATATCTACTGAGCCAAATCAGCTTGGGCAGTTTCTTTAAAAATTGTTAAGTATATCACTACAATATGACCCAGTCATTCTACTTCTGTATGGTTTACCTAGTGAGCACAAAAGTTTTGGCTACCAAAAATATGTAAACACATGCCCCTTTATTTGTAATAGGTATAAGTGAGAAATAGCCCAAATGCCCATCAATAGGTGAATAAACAAAAGGTGCTTCATTCATACAATAAAATACTACTCAGCAATAAAATAAACTACTATGTTGGTACTTCCTTTTGATTTAAAATTAGTTTTTCTAATAATGAATGGGGTTCAAATTTATTTTCACGTGCTTATTAAACTACTCTGCAAAATAAATTCTCAATACACACATCACCATGAATGAGTCACAAATGATTACAGTGAGTAAAGAAATCAGACAGAAATACTTGCTGTATAAATAATTTCTTTCATATAAATTTTTAGAAAATGCAAGCTAATACATAGTGATAATAAGCATAATGTTGGTTGTCTGTAAATAGTCAAATGGATTTCAGGAGGGGCAAAAGCAAGAGAATACAAAAAGGCAGGAGGAAATTTGAGCAGCAATGAGTATGTTCAATACCTCAACTGTGTGATGGTTTCATGGATGTAAATATTTTTCAAAACTTATAAGAAAAGATTCTTTGCAACTTTGGAATAGGCAAAGATTTATTAGGGCTCAATAAGAATTAACAGTAAATCATAAAATTTTAAAATAGACTTAATATAAAGACACTGTAAATGACATTTGTATAAACCTGGTTACTTTGAGAAAATATTGCAAATAGATAATTTTTTAGCCATATATATTATAAACATTTTTACAATTCAGTAAAAACAGTAAAACAATCCTACAAAGTGGGAAAATGATGTAAACATACACTTTTAAAAAATAATGTGACATAATGGCTAATAAGCACGTGAAAATAAATTTGAACCCCATTCATTATTAGAAGAACTAATTTTAAATCAAAAGAAAGTACTAACATATCCTGCAATAACTAAAATTAAAAGTCTGACTATACTAAGTGTTGATTTGCATATACAGAAGCTGATAAGATTTAAAATGGTACTTCGGAGAACACTTAGTCATTTCTCAGAAAGTTAAGCATACTATTGCCAGAAGACTTAGCAATTGCAATCCTAGATATTTACTCACAACATTTGAAAACATATGTCCACACAAAAGGTACAGAAATGTTCATAGCCACTTAATTCAAAGTAGCCAGAAAGTGGAAACAAATGTTTATCATCCATGAATGCACAACCAAATTAGGGTATTTACGTAATATGTATACTATAGCTATGCTATAAAACAAATTACTCAAAACTTCAACAACGTGAGTCTCATAATTATGCAAGACACAAAAGGGTATATTTTTATTATTTATATAAATGTATAGAAATATCTAAATGAATGAATTATGATAGTGAATGGTTGAGCAGGTTGACTGGAAAGCTACGTAAGGAAATATATTGGGGTGATGTGAGTATTGTATTCAGTTGGTAGGACGGTTTTATGGGTATGTATTTTTTATCAAACTCTTCAAAGTGTACATATAAATGGATAGAGTTATTGTATATAAATTATATCTCCATAAATTTTATGTAACACTTGAAAAACATTTATATTTAAGATAGAGATAATATATTAGGGTCAGATGATATAAGATGACATTCTCATCTACATATCTTGAAATTTTAAACAGCTTATTTAAAGTTTATCCACATTACCATATAAATGTTTATAGGACTTCCATCCCACCCACAGAACCCCAACTTATCTCCTCTGCTACACTTAATCATTCCCAGCAGAGATATGGAGAATAATACAACAAACTATATAGCATACTGTATAATTGAAATGGATCATAATCACTAATATTAAAGATAGTGAATCATTCTAACACAGCTATGTTCAGCAAACAATGAAAAATTATGTGCCAGAAAAGCTAATGCTGTTTGTAATATGAACAAAAGTGAAGTGAAATGGAACCTCACTTGTTATTCATGAAGGTCAATTTAATGTGATTATTTTTCCCTAGCATCGCAGTTTTGTGATTACTGTTGTATACCTGAGTGCTATTTTACAACCTAATAAGAGAATAAAATAACTAGCTGGTGATCATTTTGCTTAGTGCTGAGCCTGAATATACCCCTAACCAGTACCAAGTTACACATGCTACTGGTTGCAGTGAAAACAAGTTCCAACTCATCAAAAATCAAACCGAGCATGAGGCACTCAACAATTAGATTTTATTTTAGCAATTTGAAGGGAAGGAAGCACACAAGCACAAGTTATTCTTTGGTGAAATATTACTTTTCAAAATCAACTATCCCGCATTTACTGCCATCTCTTCTAAAATATTTACCTTTATTGAAAATCTATTTTGTAGTCTGACAGAGGTTACTCTGAAACAAGACCCTTTACATGGCAAGAATGAATGCTGACATTGACACTGAAATTTACTGATATTTAAAAAAATATTTCAGATCTCAGACATAGAAATCTATATAAAAGTTAAATAAAATATGCCTAAATGATTCCATCAACAACACTAAGGGAAACAATGTTTGGAAGGCAACTATTAGGTAACTGTAAATGTATTTTATATTTAGTTTTATCAGGGGTCTCTATAGATTGTATCAACATGTTTACTATTTTTTCCTACAAAATTTATCTCATTGTTGTGCTTATCTTATTTTTAATTTTACTAAAATCCCAAAGAGACAAATTAATAAGGTGGCAGAGCCTGGCTGAGCGCCTTCATTAGCTCAGCGCTAATAACTTCTTTCAGCACCGTGGATAGCGCCTGGCATCACAACTCAAGCTTATCCAAAAACTAATTATTTTCCCTGTTATAAAACAAAGGTTCTATATCAAAAGTCCATAATGCGACACAGTACACCCTCTAGATGCACTGATTTGCAAAATAAATCAACTGTGTCGGGAAGGAATTTAAGCAGAAATTACAACAAATTGCAATTATACTTGCAATGGTGAACTATTTGAGTGATTGTCAATTATTCAAGGCAAGATGGCACCCGTGCCATTCTGTGAGATCAAGAAAAAGGCAGAATTCTCATCTTTCACAGCAATAAACATATACTTTATCCTGTCTCTGCAAATTACAGATTCTATTATAGCTTAATTCATAAATATTTAAATAATGTCATTGAGAAAAAAGACCTAAGGAGCTCTGACAGAATGAAGAAATATTTACACACACACACACACGCCATTCCAGCACACACTTTTATTTGCTATAGGTAGTGAATGCTATTGTATATTTTTTCCCTTGAAATAATAAGTCTCCTCAAACAACATGCAGAATGTATTCTCCAGCTTAATTATAAAAATACAAGTACTTCATTCCCAGAGGTCACAAAGTCTATCCTTCAGATTACACATCCTCTGAGATTCAGGAGAGAGCTGAAAAACAGATCAAAGTGTACTGAACTGAAAATTACACTCAGTTGCTCACTATAGTGTGCCCCACAGGATTTCCCATGGGCCTGTATCTATAATATTTCAAAAATAAAATAGACTTGAGAGAAAAAATGAAAAAGGAACATGCCTCCTTCCTTTCTCAAGACAGAAGCTGCCCATTTGGAGCAATGCTCGTGTTCTTTGGTTTCCTTGGGGTGAGCCTTTTAGAGGCCTCTCTGACTTCGGCTCACACTGAAAGGAAGAAGAGTAAGAGAGAAACAAATGCCTATGAGGCTCCCTCGGATAAACAAAATGCAACCCAGCAAGCTCTGGCTCATTACACATAATTAAAAATATTCTCCACACATGACTAAATGTGTTTTAGTGATTTAAAGCACTTAATTTCCCCTTTTCCTATTGTGTTTTGATCGTGTGATCCCAATTGCCCCTTTTTTGTACCATCTCTCACACACCTATTATTTTCACTCCTTGGCTTAAGAAAGTAAAAATTTAAGTAGATGAACAGTCATCTGTAATGTTGTCCTGTTTCCTCTTTGAACTTGGCCTATGGAACCTCTTTTCTATGGTAATGTCAGCTGTTTGTTTTACTTTCCACATACTCTCTCCCGTTCATTTCCCTTGTTTTGTTTCCTAGGTTTTTATCACAAAAATCTATTGTTATATGCCAGGTAGAAGTCTGCCTCTTGAGATCATTTGTTATTCCAGTCTCATAGACCTTATTGAGTTATTTTCTTTGCTGCAATCAGTTTTAAATGCAACCCAGTAAAGATACAGCAATGATTTTTGACAACCTGACCTTTCTCTGCTTTCTTACACTTGTTTAATTAGGTACTTTGTGCAGCTGTGACTTGATCTTTACAGTTTTCCTCTGGAAAAAAGAGAGATATGTTGTTTAAAAAAGGTCAGATTTGGCTGGTTTTCTAGTTACTTCAGGAGCTGACAATGGAGACTTGGAAGCCTGAGGAGCTAAAGAATGCTATACTGGTTTTCTTAAACATAATAAAAAATGTGATTTTCAAAGATCACTTGACTCTAAGTTATGAGATTCAGAACTTTTCCCTTGTGCATTGACAGCTTAAAGTGATTGCAAATCATAAGTATAGAAGTAATAATTAGGGGTCCATATACAATGAATTGGCAGGCCAAATGCCAGGTTCTAATAGAAAAAAATATCCACATTGAGTAGCTCAAAAACAAAGACATGCTAATTCCAGGTGAAAATGTGTCAGACATGTCCATAGTGATTAGATATAGGGAGTCAGTTTCTTTGTTTTATTGAAACTAGTAGAAGGCAACGCAAGGGTATCTCATCAATGTTAGAAAGCAGCATAGTGAAATATTGAAGGCTTGGCAAAAGTATAACTGAGTCTAAAATAAAGATATAGAGGTCAAGTTCAAAAACTGTTGTCAAGTTTCCAAGCCTGGTTGCTCAATTGGTGGAGCATTGTCCCAAACACCACAAAGGTTGCAGGTTTGATTCCCAGTCAGGGCACATACGTAGGTTGTGAGTTCCATTCTCAGTTACGGTGCACATGGGAAGCAATCTCTCCCTTTCTCTCTCTCTAAAAAAATCAATAAAAATAATTTCACATGAGGATTAAAAAAAAAAACCTGCCACCAATACTTTATGTGATTTTTTATGGGGATTATTTCACCATTTTGGTTTTAATCCTTTAGATGTGCAATTACAATTAGCAATACTTAGTCAATAACCATCTTTAAATATTTTGAGATATTCAATCCTCTTATCCAGTTTGGAACTCTTATTACTATCCTCTTTGTCTCAATGAGGTTCAGTAATTAGTCCAATCTAACATAACTGGAAAGTGACAAAACTATGATTTAGAGCCAGTTCTAATAGTCAAAAATCTTACGTTTCTCTTTGGCTATTAAACAATGGTTCTGCTCAGTGAGGAATTTTATTTATAGACACAATCTATTTTCCAGAAATTTCTAAATATGGGTTTATTTCATCATATTACCCAAGCAATGTAAGGTCAGGACCTTTAAATCAGATCCACAGTAATATCCCTCTCTGGTGTGTGGTAACCCATCTTTCTGTTTATATGAACACTGTTTTTTCTTTACTATATCAGATATATCTTAAAATCATTTTTTAAAGCAAAGCTCCACTCTACTTTGTGCTTCAGAAACGTATGTTTGGTCCTAGTAGAATAACTCTGGATCATGCCCCAGAAAGCACCGATAATCCAGGAGAATTAATTACCAGTAGATTTAATTCAATTCAGTAAGTACTTTTACTGCATGCTTATCTTGTAATCAATCCAATGATAGAATCTATGAAAGACACTGAAAAAAAATGTGATGGTTTCTGCCTTGCAGAAATGTAATATTTCATTGTAATAATATGATACTGACATTTGCCTCATCTCAATAAAACTACAGATGGTTACTGATTATGTTCCAAGAGGAGTAATCCTGTTATACAATTTCAAAGCAGAGCGAATGCAACAGTATATGAATTGGTCATGGGACAATATGTGGAAAAGCTGGAGTTCAATATGTGACCTGCATAATGAATAAAATATGGCTAGATGGATGTATGAGAGAAAGTAATTTCAGTAGGTATTGAAGATTCTAAAGTGGAGCTTTACATAGAGCTCATATAGCACAGCCAGTAAATAGACTTCCCTGGAGAGGGAGGTATATTCGGAAAGGCAAGGGGAGAGAAGATTCAGTGAGTTTTGCTGCCATTCAGACCAGCTTTGTCAAAAGTTAAACTGTCAAATTATAAAATGATATGTGCACATGTGTTTATAATGATGAATATCCTTGTTTTTCAATAATAAACTGTGATATGTTTCCACAATGGACTAGCATAGATTGTAAGAAAGAATAAATAATGTCACTTCATAGAGATTACGGAATACTTCTAAAATATATTCCTAAGTAAAGGGAAGACTAGAATTTAAAGTGTGCTAACTTTTGTATGGCTATGAGGAAAACACACACATGCTTGTGTACACATACACACAAATGATGGAAAAATAAATCTAATAAAAATGGTTATCTAGAATAGTAGGGTGGGAATAGGGTGGAGGAAGGTACCCACAAAAATAATACTTTTGTAAATGTATCTTATAGTTTTTAAAAAAAGTTGGAACAATGGAAATAAATATTTTACAAATTAAAGACAAAAATGAATTTAAAAATAAAGGAAAGAAAAACATACTTTAACAAATGAACCAAATCATTTATCAAGTTTGTTGCCTTGCAACAGAGAAATAAACATTACCTTCATGATTTTACAACACAGAATATTGATATATTTTATCATGATGGTACATATTCTAAGAACAAAATCTGCAAAGTAACCTTTAAACCACATTCACTAGTATTATTAGCATTAATATTGACACTGTTTTTTAAAGTAATAATATGTACATATGCATACATGTATATGCATGCATATAAGTGATAATGGAAGTTTTATTGATTAAGAATGAAGATTGTGAGCATAAGTTATATATAAGTATAAAGTCAAAAAGGTAACATAAAAACTCTTAATTTAAAATTTGAATTGGAAATATATGAATTCATAATACCTTTTTTCTTAAGCAATTCTTAGTTCTGTCTATTTAAAAGCATGGGAACAATGACATCAGAGGAGCGAGAACCAAGATAAATAAGGTAGAATAGTCAGTGAAATCTGGAAGCTGTACTACTATATAGAACAAATAAACAAATGCCATTTTTGAAATACAAATCTTAATTATAGAAAAAAAGAAATTTAAAAGACTTAATATGCAATATGTAGACCTTATTTATGAGTCAAATAAAATTTGAGTATGTATTGGGTATTAGGTAATACCTCATAATATTAATACCCATCTTTGTTATTTATAAAAATACTAGAGGCCCAGTGCATGAAACTCATGCACTGGAGGGGTTCCTCAGCTTGGCCTGCACCCTCTCGCAATCCAGCAGGCAGACATCTAGGGCTCTCGCAGTTGCCCTTCACTCCCTACCGTCTACCTACAGTGGAGGCAGAAGAGCCTCCTGCCACTGCAGCTGAGCTTGGAGCCATGAGACAAGCTTCTGAGCAGTGCTCCCCCTTGTAGGAGCACAATGACCACCAAGGGGCAACTCCTGCATTGAGCATCTGCCCCCTGGTGGTAAGTTCACGTCATAGCAACTGGTCATTTCATGGTCTTTCCACCGTTTGGTCAATTTGCATATTAGGGTTTTATTATATAGGATAGCAAATTATTTACAAAAGAAATTAGTTGATATCTGGGATTTGGTTTAAAATATTCTAGGAAAAAGGAGTTGAGAATCTAAACGTTATAAGATTGGCAAATATTATTAGAAATATTTGAAAGTGAATTATGGACTTATTAAGGTTGATTATACTACTATCTGTACTTTGGTTTATATTTGAAAATTTCCATAATAAAAATAGTGGGTGGGGGAGGATGACAGGGTAATTAAAGCCTACTCTGACTATAGTTGATTTCAGAGGATAATATGGCAGAACTTTCTATGAGTGGGAATGTTCTTCCATCTTTTCAGATCTTTATGTCATCATCAAGTCTTAAATGACTCAATGTACTTCTTACAAAATAAATTAATAAGCATATTAATAAGAGCTTAATATTTAATAAAGGTTTACACTAGAGGTGCTAATGATACATTGCTGGGCAAGACAGAAATATATCTTTGCCTTCGTAGATGTTACATCTAGTAGGGAGAAAATATGAACAAGCAAACAAATGGAATGACAATGGATAGTTACAGTAAAGAAAACCACCATGGAGTTAATCAAAACAGTGTTGGAAAGAAAGCGAGCATAGAATTTTCAGATTGTGATGAGAAAGTCTCCAGGTGGCTCATATTGAAGCTATGACCTAGCAAATATCAAGGAAGAGTGAGGAAAACAAAAACTTTCCAAATGATCAACAGATACTGTCACAGGCAGAAATCTGAGATAGTGCCCCCAAATTCCTGGCCTCTGGCATACACACACCTTTGCCCGGTTGTTCAATCAACACCAATCTAGGTGCTGCAGAGAAGGGATGTTGCAGATATAATTAAAGTTCCAAATCAATGGACCTGAAGGCAGAGAGATTACCCAAAGGGGACTGACTTGATCACGTGAGCCCTTTAAGAGAAATGGCTGGTGGGACAAGTGGAAGTGGGTGATTTTGCAGCCTGAGAATGATTGGGTGTGTTGCTGTTAGCATAAAGATGATGTAACCATGTGGTCAGGAATGCAGGTGGCATCTAAAAGCTAAGAGCCGCACTTGACCGCCAGAAAGTAAATAGGAGCCTTAATTCTATAAACATAAGGAACATGATTTCTCGCAACATGACTGAGCATGGGAGAGGGTTTATGTTGTTTATTTTTCTCCAGAGGTTACAGAACAGCTCTCAGTATGAGTGACACTTTGACTTGAGCCTTATGATCACCTGGGCAGAGAGCCCAGCCACAATATGTCAGACTTCTGACCTGTAGGAATGAGTCCTTTACACATTGGAAAGGATGCTCTTCCTGGGAGGTATTTCAATGTGACGAATGAAATGTTCTTTCCTTGAGAAAAACTGACTCATAATAACAATATGAATGGCCCATATGTCAAAGGAGATATTTGTGGCAGGAGAATACTTTAGGTCCCATTTCATTGGCACAAATAGTCTGGGACTCATAACCCCAGGAAATGAGAGTTTGAATGCAGCAGTTCATGTGGTTGTAAATTTAACAGGGCTCAAGTACAAGTTAGAGGTAGGGGCAAGGATGAATAAAATGTCAACAGTGTAGAGTATGGCATCTTGAACTTTGTCAGAAAGTTTGTGATATTGAAAATGATAAATTAGAAGGGGCAAGACTGAAGTGAGAGGGCTAATAATTTGAGCCATAGCCCTGCTAGTGTGGCTGAGGGGTTAAGCATTGACCTATGAACCAAGAAGTCACAGTTCAATTCCCTGTCAGGGCATATGCTCAGGTTGCAGGTTCGATCTCCAGTGTGGGGTGTGCAAGAGGCAGCTTATCAATCATTCTTTCTTGTCGTTGATGTGTCTATCTCTCTCTCTCTCTCCTTTTCTTCCTTTCAGAAATCAATAAAAACTATTTAAAATAATAAATTGAGCTACATGCAAATACAAGGTGTACAGCAGATAATGGATGGATGTACTGCATAGAAACTAAAAAGAAATTCTGAACAGGAGTAAACTAGGTGGCAGTCATTTAAATAAAATCAATGGATGCATTTGTGAAGAGGGGGGAAATAAGAAATCAGTATTTCTTTCTAACTTTATACTTCCTGACTTATACTGGTAGCTTGAATGAGGCCGTTTTGGGAGTATTTAAGCCATGAACATCAGCAAACACTACAAATCAGTTCTTCTTCCTCAACCTCCCCAAAGAACTAGTAGTTAAACATTTACTGACATACTACTGAATACTGATGTCAGGAATGCTAAGTAGAACCAGTAACAAATAATTTAAAAACGTCTAAGGTAGTAAGCTGTCACAGAAGAAACTCATGAAAAATGTGTGTCCTCTGTGTAAACTGCTCAGGATGTTCAAAAAGTATGAGTGACTTTGGTGCTCTGAATTTGTCATTAACCTGAGAGCATCCTGTATAATAAAACCTAATACACGAGATATGAGTTTAATTCATTCCGTAACCTTGAGGTGTGGGAAACTATGAGACTCTCGAGTCGAGGTAAACTGGTGGGTCATATGCAGCCAGCTGATCCATGCGATTACTCCTATCTCAAATGTTGCTCATATTTCAAAGCAAAAATCGCTCGCTTGACAGATCGTATCTTAAAAATCTTGTATCTTAGGGCACTCATATCTCGAGGTACCACTGTATGCTAAGAATCCAACATTTCATTTGACCTTTCAACCAGTCACTATGACATGCACTGACCATCAGGGGGCAGATGCTCCAACTGGTAGGTTAGCTTGCTGCTGGCGTCTGGCTAATTGGGATTGGGAGAGATTGGCTGGACTCCTCTGAAGCCCTCCTGTGATCCCTCCCCAGCCTCCTCTGGAGCCCTCCTGTGGTCCGTCACCTTCCTGGGGTCCAGAGGCCTGGCCTGTGCCTTCCTGCAATCCAGAACCACTCAGGGAATGTTGGAGAGCTGGTTTTGGCTGGATCCTTCTAGGCCAGGCCAAGGGAACCCCACCTGCCAGAGGGATCCCATCCACTCTGCAGATGCTGGGGAGGTACCACAGGAGGTTGGCTCCAAGGCATGTCCAGCCCATCTTACCCAGTCCTGTTCCACTGGCCTCCTTCTAATTAATTTCCTTTCAATGGGTCACTAGTTTTGAATAAAGTAGTGGCCGACAGGCAAGGAATTGAACAAACACTATGTGCTGAGAAAACAGACTATGAGGAGAAGCATACTATGATTTCAATGCAAATGACAAATTATTTGTTGGGATAATAATCAGAAGATGTGATTATGCTGGTACTATTACTTTATCTCTATGGGCCTCAGTTTCTCATTTGAATATCAGGGGTTTGGACTAAGTTTTCTGTAAGGACTATTCCAGCTCTGTTGGTTTCGAATTGATGTTCCAAGATATCCAAGACATCAGTTAAAACTAAAGAAATAAAACTCCACCTGCTTCAACCACACTTCTCTAATTGCATCCTTTCCCCCGTGAACTCTGTATCTCTAGCCATCTCTTCTAGGAATTAAACACATGCATCATCTCCCATTTTTGCACAGGTATTATTTAGGAGAGAAATGAGATAGTCAGCTGAAGCTGATTAATGTGCTGTCTCTGAGGTGGGGAACAGGAGAGAGGATTGTATTAAGCAAAGCTGCCCCTCCCACTTCATCCCTTCAGCTCAAATTATTCAGTCAGTGCTGTCAAGACAACTGAAGTGACACCTTGTAGGTGAAATTTTTTTTCTTTTTCATGCTAAATTTTTCAACACCCTTATAATTATTTTTTTATCAGATATTCATCCAGAAAAAAAAAAAGCTTAGCTCTTCTATCTCTCCTGGGGGGCTTCACAAATAACTTGTGAACATGGAATCTCCTTGGGAACATATTCATTGGCTGGGTTTCCCTCGAGTGTCTGACATTCAGAAGTTTGCTCCGGTTTGCCAAGTCTGAAGCCAGAGAGGTGCCTCAGAGCTCTGGCAAAGGATAGTCGAATACCTGTGGCTGAAACTGCCCAGGGGATTGGAGACCAAGGACGGCTTTAGCACTCACTGAGGGAGAAGACAGGCTGCAGGGAGCTCTGAGTCCTCACAGGGGAGCAAGCACACTTAATTGCAGGTGGGAAGTGAGCATTCCCGAGTCTTGGCTAAGTTCCCACCTCTAACTGACAAGATCAATGAAAGAATAAGAAACGCAAGAGCATGTAAGATTAGCACACCAGAGGGTGTAGATGTGAGCAATAGAAGAAGGTGGAAATGGAAAGAAACTGAGGGATATTTTGGAAGTACTGATAGGTAGATTGAGCAAACAAGAGAACTAATAAAAAAAAACTCAGGGATGACATCTTACTTAGGAAAGAAATAAAATGGGGAACTGAAAGATATCTTTGATAAGTGTAGTGGTCAGACAGGCCAGCAGAGTGCCAGATAAATATGTCATTAATAAGACAAAGACCAACTAACTCTCAACTTTCCAAGCTTTCACAGGCTTCTCATGGTCAGTTCCAAGGCTGAGATAATATAAACCGCCTAACAAATCAGCTGTCTCTCTCTCTCTCCCTCGCTGGATCTTTCTCTCTCTCTCCCTTCATCTCTCTAAAATCAATAAAATATATCCCTGGATGAGGATTAAAACAAAAATTAGAGTAAGGAAATGGAGAATGCTAGAAGGGGTGCTATTTACATAGCAGAGCCACACTTGCACATGCATGCATGTGCATACACACACACACACACACACACACACACACACACACACTCCAACTCTCTGAGGTGGCCATTTGTAGTAGAACTTGAATGTTTTAAGCAAGTCATGTGATAGCTAAGGAAGCACATTCTAATCAGAGAGGGCAAAATATGCAATGGTTCTGCAGAAGTTGCCAGCTTGCTTTATTTTAAGGATATCAAGAAAGCCAAGATGACTAATGGCTAGAGCAAAGGAAGTTTTATGAGGGAAGTCTAAATAATTATATGAGCTTGATACTCATACATATACTATATATATATATATATATGTATATATATATATATATATATATATATATATATATGTGTGTGTGTGTGTGTGTGTGTGTGTATACATATATACTGAGTTTCTAAAATATCTTCATTATTGATCATGTACTAGGTACTAGTGATATAAACTGTGAATAACTCAATTGATTACAGCATTGTCCTAATACATCAAGGTTGCATCTTCGACTTCCTGTCAGGGCACATACAAGAAGCAAGGAATGAATGCATAAATATGTGCATTCATATTTGGACCAACAAATAATTAATGTTTCTCCCCCCCCTAATAATCTCAAAGCTATAATAATAAAAGCATAATATACTAATTAGATCAAACAGCTGAATGACCTTATGGACATCATTTCAGACATCCTTCCTGATGTATCTGTGGCAGCAGGGGCTAAGGCAGAGGCGATTAGGGGTGATCAGGCAGGCAGGCAGGTGAGCAGTTGAGGTTATCAGGCAGGCATGCAGAGTGGCTAGGGACAATTAGGCAGGCAGGCAGAGGGATTTAGGGGTAATCAGGCAGGCAGGCGAGCAGTTAGGGGTGATCAGGCAGGCACACAGAGTGGTTAGGGGCAATCAGGCAGGCAGGCAGAGTTGTTAGGGTGATCAGGCAGGCAGGCGAGCAGTTAGGAGCCAGCAGTCCCAGATTGCAAATGGGTGCAGACCAAGCTGAGGAATTCCCCTCCCATGCACAAATTTTGTGCACTGGGCTTCTAGTCAATAATAAAATAAACTGTGAATAAAATAATTTATATGCTAAAAAAACTTCTCAAGAGAGATCCAATATGACAACATAATGATATAGACATGCAGTCTTTTGGTTTAAATGGATTCTGGCAGGTATTTTCATCTGATCACTGGTCTATGCAAAGTTAAATGAGAGAGAGACTGAGTAGGGTCTTTGCTACTCTGTAGCTGTGTAAGTTTAAGCAAGTTACTTAATGTTTCTAAACCTATAAATCCTCATGTGCAAATGAGTATGGCAAGGTTTTATTTCTCATAGACTAGTTTGAATATTGCTTCTGTTAATTAAAGCAAACTACCTTACAAGATGTTGTCACTGAGCATGAGTTCAATAAACAAGAATTCTTTTTTAAAAAGATAACTTACTCCATATGCATGTAGAGGTGTTGGACTCCAAATTAGTATGTGTCAGGAAAGTAATTATGAGGGAGAACACTTCAGATCAGAATGGAGGCAATATTACAAGAAATGCAAATCAGTCAACAAGATTCTGTAGCAAATGAGGCCTTCACAGCCTCCCTCAGAACCCCTTCCTTCATTTTCAATAAAGTCTAGTCTTCCACGAAGTGCTAAGTCTCAACAACACATTGACACGGATGAAGATAAGCCTGCTAATTTTGTTATGCCTGCGGTCCTAAATCTCACCTCTTTAGAGCCAGATCTTTCCTAATAGTTCGAAGTGGAGGAAAATTTGAAACATGAGATGCTTCAATCCGATAGTGATTTTATAGAAAGTTTCATTTGTGTCTACATGGAAGGGAAGAATTGTTTTAACTAAGAAATAAAAATATTTAAAATAGGTGGTATAATTTGGGCTTGATAGTATTTAACAATAACTACTCATCAATATCCCTAAAGAGGTGATGGACAGTTTGCTGATCTAAATAGCTCTAAAAGCCTAAAGGCAAAGGAGCTCTACTTAGCCCTGTACTCTAGTTGATCAAGTTGCTGCCCACAGGGCTAGAGGTTAACAGTTATGAAAACCCCTACACATATCTACCGGGATGGAACAATTATGTTTATGGATGACAAATGGTTAGAGCCAGGGTAGAAAGTTACAGAAAAGCAAGGAGAGGAGGCTACAATGCTTTGGGTAGTAACAGATTAGAATTGGAGACAGCAATATGGACTCATATTTAGCTTAATATCATTGAGATACAACATATATAGAGAAATATTTGTAGATATGTATATCTGCATAGGTCAGTGTATTCACTAGTGGCCTGGTGCATGTAATTCATGCACAATGGTGGTGGTGGTGGGGGTCCCTCAGCCATCCTGCACCCTCTCCAATTGGGGACTCCCTTCCATCCAGGCCTCTTCAGGCCCACAGGGAATCAGGCCTAAGAAGCAGTCGGACATCCTTCTCACAATCTGGGACTGCTGGCTCCTAATCACTCACTGCCTGCCTGCCTGATCACCCCTAAAAGCCTCTGTTCTGCCTACATGATTGCCCCTAACCCTTCTGCCTGCTGACTTGATCACCTCTAACTGCCTTCCCCTGCCAGCTTAATCTCACCCCAATTGCTCTCCACTGCTGGCCTGATCTTGCCTGCAACTGCTATCCCCTGCTGGCCTGATCTCTCCCAGTCTCTGTCTCTCTTTGTTTTTCTCAGCAGTCCTGCTTTCCTGTGTCCCTCTTCCTCTTTCCAAGCTGGGAGGGGGCAAGGCCAGTGGGTGATGCTCCATCCTCTGGCCACCCTCCCTTCTATCCAGGCCTCTTCAGGCCCGGTCTGTTTTGTTTCTTCATTCTGAGCAAGGCTCTGAGAGTGAGCTGGGAGGGAAGGAAAGAAATGGAGAAAAGGCTGTGACCTGGTGGGCACTGTGTGTGTCTGTGCATGTGTGAGGTTGTGCGTAAGTGTGAGGGCCAGCCACAACTTCCCTGCCACAAGTCCCCACCCACCAGAGCCTGCTGCATGTGTTAGTTCGAGTCTCCAGTCATTGTGGATGTGATGGACCCAGGGTTTTTATATATTAGGATATATTTTCTTGCTCTGTCAGCTGAGAAGGCCTGGAAGCAATGACATCCCAGGTGTAGCAAGCATATCAATCACCCAGATCTTGGTTTCTGATCATATATATATGTGTGTGTGTGGGGGGTGTATATACACTAATAAACAAGAAACATGCAAATTAACCATCATTCTGCTATACCCACCAGCCAATCAGAGTATGCAAATTAACAAATAGGGTGGTTAATTTGCATATGCAGATGTAGAGTGAAAACTGAAGACAGCATAGAAGGAAAAGGGAGGGGAAAATAAAGTGAGGTAGTTGTGGCAGTGGAAGGGAAAGTGCAGGGTGGTGGTGGCAGCAGGAGGGAAAATGCAGGGAGGGTCGGCAGCTGCAGGAGGGAAAGCACGGAGCAGCAGTGGTGGGAGAGAAAGTGTGGAGTGGGGGGCAGCGGTGTGGGAGGGAAGGGGAAGCACAGGGCAGTGGTGGGAGGGAAAGCACAGGGGGTGCGAGGGCTGGCAATGGCAGGAGAGAAGCCTGTCAGAAGCCCTGTTCTTGCAGGAATCGTCCTGCAATGGGCCTCTAGTATATATATAAAAGGCTAATATGCTAAGTGTACTTCCTACTGTCCAACCGGTCGCTACGATGTGCACTGATCACCAGGAAGCACATGCTCAACACAGGGAGCATTATAAGGAAACAGCAGTATAGACCTGGCCAATAAAGCAACTCTCGACTCCCTCCAAATGAGACCCAAGTTCCACCACCACCCCAAGTGACAGCCCACCAAATCACAGCCAACACATGGCCAGCCCAGAAACGGTGGCTGTGGGCGTTGGGTAATGATGTCACATAGCTATGTCCAGCTTCCTCTCCCTAGCAACTAGGGTTTCTTCAGCCCAGGAACATGACTTGCTTTACACCCAGGTGGAAACATTTACACTTTAACCAAATGTCTGTGCCTCATCTCATTTAATCCTCATAGAAGTCCTGGAGTAGGCAGATAGGAGACTCAGTGGGATTCTATTTTCTTTTCATTAGCTGGAAAAGAGAGATTTAGAAAGCTTAGACACTTGATCCGACTGAAAAGAAGAAATGGTAGATCTTGAAAATGACTTCAGGTTTTCTCACTGCGCAGAATATAGTCAAACACTGCTACAGTTAAATGTTTTATCCTTTGTTCTCCCTGCGTGATGTACCATAATAATCTGCTTCATGTTGATATTTACTGTTGTTTTGCTGACAATTACCTAAAAGAGAAGTTGGGGGTGCTTCACTGGGCTGGAAAAAGTTTAACTAAATCAGAAAGCAGGTCTAATTTTAAGCAAGTTTATTCTTTAAATATAAAAGGCCAAGTTGACTCATGCATGCGTAATACATACAAAGCTCTCACTGGCACAAATCGCATGCACGTGTTTCCATCTGTCACTGTCGATTTTGAGTTTGGTTGACACTTCTATTAGAGAGAAAGCGTGAATAGCAATATTAAAATATTTCTTCTAATTAATTTCCTTTCAATGTGCATGAATTCATGCATCGGATCACTAGTTCTCTAATAAAAGAAACCAGGACTCCTCAGAGAAATGGCTGATTCTAGAATAAGAGCAGAGAATGTAGAAGATGAATCAAAAACACCTCAGTATCAAGGAATACAACCAGCAGAGAAGTATACTAGTACACAGTGGTCCTGTAGAGTTCTTAGTGCTGGAAAATAAGAAAGTGCTAAAGCACACACCATACACAAAGGCAGAGTTGTATCCAAGGGATACAGGACCAAGCTGCAAGAGATTCCCACAACCAAAGATGGGGCATCTGATTAAAATTTAAAAAAGGAGTATTGGGTTTTAATCTAAGGAATCAAATAACTATGCATGAGCCTACACTGATATAAATAAACAATTTAAAAAGCAAATATTTCAGCCATAAAAAACAAATTTCCAGGACAGAAGAATTACAAATACTTTTACATAATAAACTGCCTTTACTGCAATGGAACATAATTCCTCAGGACTTATTTATGTAAAGGAAGGGAATAAAAAGAAAAATTGTGCAGTGGTGAAACCTGACAAATGGTACCTCATGACATTGATAGGATGTCCCCTCGATATGATGTGAGGAGAATGACACTTTCCCTCTATGTTCTTTCTCTAAAAACGCTTCGCCCCAGTCTAATAAGAGAAACACCCCAACTGAGACACATTCGACAAACTACCTGGCCAGCACTCCACAAAAGCTGTCAGGTTGATCACAAACAAGGGAAATTGGAGACACCGTCACAACTAAGAGGAGCCTGAGGAGCCATGAGGACTAAACGTAATGTGATAACCTGGATGCGATCCTGGAACAGGAAAAAAGGACAGCAGGGAAAACCGAGGAAAACCTGAATAAAGAATATTTAATTAACAAGAACATGGCAATACTGGTTTGCTAATTGTGACATATGCCATACTGGTGCAATATATTCTTAACAGGCGAAACTAAGTGTGCACTGCACAGGAGCTCTCTGTGCTGTGTTCAAAATAATTCTGTACGTAAATCTAAAATTAAAAGCTTATTTCGAAATAACAAGTAAAGGACGGATTTTTGGAAAACAAGTTATTAGAAAACCTAATCAAGAGTTTATACCAATATTGGTTCAGCATCTCTAACTGTGTTTTCCATGGAACAATAGTCCTGTAAGATGCCCTTGGGAACCAACAAATCATTTCTTTGGTCAAATAATTTTGAGACAGGCAGCAGACTGCAAGAGCCTTTAGAGAGTCATAAAGCACATTAGAATATTAAAAAGGCTAATGCATCTTAGGGAAAACAATTTAATAGTGTTTACCACAGCGTTTCCCAAAATTATTGTAACTTTCAAAATTTACTGTTGTCTATATCTTCTAACATCTGTGGGGATAGTATTCCCCAGATTGTACTTTGGGAAGTGATCCTTATACTTGTCTATACATTATTGAAATCAATAATGAGCTGGCTAGGGAGAAAATATCTTGAGTTTTAAGCTGTTGTAGGATAAGATGTGACAAAAGAAACGTTGGGTGGCTAATCTGCCAAAGAAAAGGCTTTGCTAAAACAATATATGCTATCAGAACTCTGTTGTGGGGTTGAAGACAATCAGTGTGGTCGGAGATAGCAGACCAAACCAACAATGCAAAGTCACATACATACAGAAAAAGTGGCTTCAATATGATCTCTTCTAGAAATTGGACCTGTTTCAGGAACATATCTGGCAGGCACTGTACTGTCATAAGAGGTATTCATGCTTAAGATAAAGAATGTAGGGATAATGTCCAGAAGTGAACTAGATTAGAGGAGATGACCTTTAAGATCTCACCCAATTTTATGGTCCCACTTATGTATTCATCCATCCACAAAAGGATTAGTCCCAGTTATATGACCAGTACTATGTCTAAATTTTTGTTATAAAACATAGGCTGTTCTGCCCTGATTGGGTTTGCTCAGTGCATTGAGAATCTGCCTGCAGATTGAAGGGTCCCAGGCTTGATTCTGGTCAAGAGCATATGCCAGCTTGCGGTCTCAATCTCCAGCAGGGGGCATGCAGGAGGCAGCCAATAGATGATTCTCTTTCATCATTGATGTTTCTCTCTCTCCCCTCTCCCTTCCTTTCTGAAATCAATAAAAAAAAAAAAATAGGCTGCAATGTTTGTCCCCACCCCCATGATAATATAATGGGAAGTGGGGGGGAAACAAGTGATATGAAAGAATAAAAGTTGTCCCTATAAGAGACCATGCAAAAGTTGGAAAGATTTCCCAAGAAATGATAATCTAATCATAACTGTAGACACGCAGGTATGTGTCAAGCGCTGAGCACATTTACATGTTGAGTCATTTAATTCTCAATTTACGAGATGGACTCTATTATTGGGGACCAGCTATAATGATAAGAAATATTAATCATGCTCTGTTAACAATGATTGCTTTGTTCTGATTAAAGAAAGCACATTGCAACCTGGCTGGGAGCTGTACACAGGACCTGGGAGCTCACCTGGAAATTCAGCCCATCCTTCACATTCAGGTGCTGTCTGACTTCATGAAAAGATTAATAACCATGTTGCAGAAACCAGAGGAGCCTTTTGCAAACCCCAGGCCTCTGCAAACCCCCAGCCCTTTGCATAACCTCAGCCTACACTGCCTGTAAACTGCCCATTTTGCATACCTTTTCTTATCCCTTTTGCCCATTTGGAGATGCAGTGGAAAGGTCTTCAAAACTGACTGGAAGTGAAAGAAGTGAGATCCATGGAGATGGCGTGGCATATCATGAGTGAAACACATTTTTGGCTTGAGCTACTTGGAGATAGAAGTGGAAAGGACAGGAGGAGAGGCAGGGATTCAGATTTGGCTGCATTTGCCATCTGTACCATTCTAGAAACATGAAATTTCAAATTCTGTGTGAATCTCTGGGGCTAAGCACTATCCATGGTGTCAGATTCAAGGGGAGTTTACTCTTCTTGCAGGCAGCATACATTATTTTTTAAAAAGGTTTTATTATAGAAATCGTCAAATACATACTGAAGTAGAAAGAAATCCACAAAAATTAATATTCTAGGTTCTAAAAATTAAACCCACAGCCAACCCAATTTTTATATATACCCACAACTATTCTCCACCCAGATTATTTAAAGTAAATTCCTGACATGATATCCTATCTTCCATAAATATTTCATTAGACCTCCCTAATGAAATAATGATATTTTAACAAAATATTTTAAAAATAAAATAAATTAAACAAAAAATATTTAATGATATCAGATAATGTTCAAAGTTTTCCAATTGCTTCTTATTTTCATAGTTCGTTTAGGATCCAAATAAGGTCCATACACTGAAAATGATAGATGAGTTTTTTAAATATCTTTTAGTCCATAGGATGCCACTCCATATTTTTATGCTAGGTATTGCCTTAAAAAAACATTATTTGTTCTGTATCATTTCCTATAATCTATTTGCTTATTGTATTTGGTGATGTTCTTCACCATTTCTCTATTTTTATATACTGTATGAATTCATAGATTGATCAGGTTCAAGCTTTTTTTTTTTTATGTCAAGATTAGAAAGTAGTACTTTGATAGAGTGAATCATGTGAAAACAGCATTGTAGGTGGAAAAATAAATCCAGCTGTTTCTCTTTCTTTTTCCAGCATGTGACCCTGGAAAGTTTAGTAAGTCATCCCACATCTCAGCTATCACAGTGAAAAAAAATACTAATACACGTTACTGATATGAAATTAAAAATCCAATGATTATTTTGTACTGTCCATCAAAATCATCTGATTGTTTGCTTGTTTTGAAGTTCAAATGCCTCAGCCATACATTAAAATAAACTAATCCAGAATTTGTGTCCATGTTTTTAAAAATCCTTATGTACTTCAACATACATCACTTTTGTAGAGATTTGTACTAGACAATAAGACCCAAAGGTAGGGGCTATGTCTTATTCACCAAGTTCTGATAGCGAACATTTAATGAATATTTTTGAGTGATAATATGATTAAATAGATACAAGGGTGGGTAGATGTATGCATAGCTGGTAGTATAAATAAATTGGTAGGTCAAATAATTATAAAGGGTTAGATGACCTCAAGTTATTAAAAATTATGTTAATTTCAGTATAACATAATAAACTATTAAAATAGTTGTGATGTAGACTAACATAATAAGCACACTTGATATAAGTTCATCAAAAGAATATTAGATATAAGGTCAAAATATTAAATAGAACAGTTTTCAATAAAATGGGACTTGGGTGTTAGCATAGGTAATGCCAGAATGTCTGTGTAAATATGGTGGAAATGAATGGAATTGCTGAAAGTAACCAAGACAATTTTTATTAGCAAAACTATTTGTATGAGTAATAATTAGAGAACTAAGCCAAAAAAATTCCATTTTTTTCTGACAATGAACATTCAGGACGATAGCATTATTGAAGAATCTCACCACACGAAAAAATTATATGCCAAAGATGTTATAAAAGTTGGGTTATAAAAGCAATATTTTACCTATCCAGACCTGTCCTGAGTTCCACATTCACCTAAAATCATCATGGACAATTGACTAGTCTGATATAATCACCTTTGTTAACCATAAAAAGTATTAATCTAAGAATTAGCTCCAAAAGCCAAGAATTACTAAAACTGAAGTGAGTATGTGTTTGGAGTCCCAACAGCTATGAAATCATTGTACAATTCTACTGTGGCTACCAGTATTTGTCTTGAGATCTCCCGCTCTGTGTTCCCGCATTGCAAATGTTAGCCTTTGCTATTGCTTTTAGTTGATTTGATTTTGACATTTAATTGGAAAAGATTGCAAGCATTGATTTTTCTACCACTCACACTACCTGCTCTGTTTACCTAGCAGGATTGTTGTGACAATAAAACATAAAGCAATGTGTAAAAGTATGCTATAGTTCATTAAAATGTACTAATAGGAAAAATTACAAATATAACCATTCATCATCATCACGGCAGCACTGTAACTGGAGAATGGTGACAGGGGTTAATCAGCTCTTTTTTGTGGAAGCACTAGTGTCAGTTATTACCCCCATCAAATGATTCTTTCTCACACACATATGGAAAGGAATCAGGCTAATCCTATTTAATAAAGAGGGAATATGCAAATTGACTATCATGCTATGACAAGATGGCTGTGCCCACAGCAGAGGCAAGGATCCCATAACACAAGATGGCTGTACCCACAGCATAGCAGGGATCCCATAATACAAGATGGCTGCACCCTCAGCAGAGGTTAAGTTCTTATAATGAACCTTAATGAACAATCATCAGGGACCTGAGTCTGTGTGGCACTGGACTGGGGTAGGGACCTGATGCTGCACTCCTCCCCTCCCTGCCCTCACTAAGTGGGGTTTGACAAGGGACCTCAGGCCATGTCCCCCACTCTGGTGTCAGGTCAGGAGACCTCAAGGCACAACCCTTGCCGAGCAGGCCTTGATGACAGTGGGGCCGGTCGGGTCTGGATCTAGACCAGTGGAGGTGGGGCTGGCCAGTGGGGGTGGGGCTGGCCAGGTCTGGATCTTGAGCGATTTCGAGGTGCGCATGGGTGGGTGGATGGGAGTTGACTCTGGGTCCTGTGGCATGCCCCAGACTCTCTGACAGGAGGAAGGTTTTCATATACATTGTACTAATTTTCTTTCATATCTGACACTTCTATTATAGAAAAAGGGCAAATAGCAATATTAAAATATTTCCTCTAATTAATTCCCTTTTAATGTGTGTGAATTTTGTGCACCGGGTCACTAGTTATTTTAGAAAATCCCATAAGGAAAACACTTGAATGGTCACCAGAGTGAACAGGTGATGCACTTACCCAGGCAAAAAATAAAGATTAGAAGAAGAAAAAAAAAAGCGTTGCCTTCTCTTGCTTTCTCTCAGTATGTGTCAGTAGGACTTGCTTTCTCTCTCTCCACCCACCAAATCTCTGGTTAATGCCAGCAGAGAGCATACGAGAAAGGTCACCATGAAGTATAAGGAATGGTCACTTTGCTCTAATGATGTGGGTTGACTTGGCAAGCCCAGGCGTTTGGCTCTCCAGCTGTACTTGGTAATTAAAGATTATGTACATGGGTTAACTGACTCCTCAGGGGAAACATGAAATGGCTTCCTTTTGCTTCATTACTGCAAGCTTGCTTTTCTTTCCCTGTGGATTTCTCTCCATGATTTTCTCTCTCCGAGCTATTTTTTTTTTACACCTCTAACTACTATATGTGTGATCTTTGGCAACTCACTTAACTTCTCTGAAGGTTTGTTTTCTCCATTTAAATCTAGACACAATTTCTGCCCTACCTCATAAGGATCTTCGTGACTAATTAGGAAAATATATTTGAACATGATTTATAAGTTGAAAGAGACAATCAAATAATGAGATATAATTATTGTAATTTGGTGTCTGACAATTATTTTTTCAGGTTTTAAAATCTATCATGCATGGTAGATTCTTTAAATACAGTGACTAAGTCTTCTTTGTCTGGGATGTTTTCTTGAGCACCAACTCGAAATGATTGGTAGTGCTGTTTGAAGTTCCAGTTGGGAATAATTTTAAGTTCATTTATAGGTTCTGTGGGGAAAGAGCCTATGACCAACGAGCAGCATCTGGAGAGAGATGCTGGACACAGGAGAGAGAAGTGGTGTCAAGCAGAGCATGCACTTGCTAGCTCTGTATTGTGCTCTATAAGAGTAGCACAACATAGAGGTACATAGATGAAAGTTTCATTGAAAAGTTGGAAGATTTTACCTATGTATCTGTATTTTTTAATATTATCTTGAAAAAAAAAACACACAGGAAAATTCAATAAAACTATACTTGCACATGCCCCATGACAACAATGACTGAGAGCTAAGTAGACTTTCATTTTTCCTTTTAGATGAAATACATACTCTCCAGCTTTACCCAGTCTCTAACACTCCCTGTTGCCTCCCTCCAGTCTGTTCACCTCATTGACTTCATTTTCTAATGTTTTGCAGGCAATATTATTTCTGATTGCTGCCTTAGAATTTTCCTGCAGAGACTTGCCGCATGCCAGGTTCATTTGCACAAGTCTGACCACAACAAACACTACTGGAGACCAAAACTCTAAGAGATGCTCAGAAGTGCTGCATTGGGCAGGCTTTATCATCTCAAAGCCACACTCTAGCCTGAAAATGTCAATGTCATTATGCATTGATCAAGCCTTTTAGCAAAAACTGCATTCAATGAATCACGGCCAACGTAATGTAGCCAACTCGAAAGTTGGGAAAAGAATCTGTCCCCGTTTCCCTCTCCCTGCAATCCCTCAGCACTGTCAGGATCCAGCCAAAAGCAAAGAAAGAGCAATATAAAATGAAGTGAGTAATCCACCATTTGTTGAGAGAACATAAATTAACAACTTGTTATGATGTCGCCTTTTTAAAGTAAAAATCTCCACAGACAGGTTTAATGTGGAGGAGTGCATTTGTTTTCCTCTAATAGGACATGTTTATCGCCCCCACCATCCTCCTACATCCCCTCTCAGATCCCTTCTAATTGAACAAAGTGGACTTAAATTGAATTAAACTGTCAAAAATAGTCCACTTACATTGATGTATCTACTTCCCCAGTTAAAATGGATTAATTTTGGTGCAATATATAAGAAATGTTGAAGGAGTGTATTTCTTGAACTGGGAATATGTTGCATGCTCCTCCTTGGCAAGTAATTCAGGTAAGAAAAGCAAAGGGACGGTGAGAGTAGAGCGGGTCAGTGAAGAAATAGAAACACAGGGGGGTGAGTTATTTTAGAAAATAGGGGCAAGAGCTGGAGGAGATGGCTGTGTCTGCCTTAGAACAAGAAAATAATAATCCTCTTTAGCTTTTTGGAGGGAGTCCTTCTTCAAATTAAATGTGAAAAACCTATCTTAAGTTTGATAGAGTTAAAACGCCCCACACTAGGTATTTTATTGATGCCTCACATGTACCAATGTACGCTTTTATATATGTGGGCAGAGTTTACATTAAAAAAGGAAAAGTTGCCGAGACTGGTTTGGCTCACTGGTTAGAGCGACGGCCTGCAGACTGAGGGGTCCCGGGTTCGATTCTGGTTGGGAGCATGTACCTTGGTTTCGGGCACTTCCCCAGTGGGGGGCATGCAGGAGGTGGCTGATCGATGTCTCTCTCACCGTTGTTTCTGACTTTCTATTCCTCTCCCTTCCTCTCTGTAAAAAATCAATAAAAATATATTAAAAATAAATAATAAAAAAGAAAAAGTAAAGTTTAAACACTGATGGTGATTTTTTAAAAAATATATTTTATTGATATTTTACAGAGAGGGAGAGAGAGGGATAGAGAGTCAGAAACGTCCATCAGCTGCCTCCTGCACGCCCCCTACTGGGGATGTGCCCACAACCAAGGTACATGTCCTTGACTGGAATCAAACCAGAGACCTTTCAGACTGCAGGCCAATGCTCTATCCACTGAGCCAAATCGGTTTTGGCTGATGGTGATTTTTAAAATACAATATCAAGATGTCTTATGGTCTTTATAGTAGTCAAGAGCCCAGTGCATAAAATTTGTGCACAGGGGGGAGGCTTTATCCAGAAGAACGACCAGAAGATGTCTAGTCAACCCAGTCTAATTAGCATATTACCCTTTTATTACTGCAGATTAATCAACTCAGACAGCCATAACAAAATATCATAAATTTGTGTGGTTTAAATGTATTTTTCTCATAGTTCTAGAGTCTGAAATTTAGGGTCAGGGTACCAGTATAGCATCGTACCATATACCAGAAACTGGTGGATCAATTGGCAATCAGGGCACATGCCCAGGTTGCAGATTCAATACCCAGTCCCAGTGAGTGCTAGAAATAATGGAACAATCTCTCTCTCTCTCTCTCTCTCTCCCTTCCTCCTTCCTTCTATTCTTTGAGATCAATTAAAATGAATGATAAATAATGTTCTCTAAGTATGGTTTTAACAGGAAAGATATTAGTGATCTATGAAGTGAAAAATCATTATAACACATACAGATATTTAAAAAAAAAGTATCTATTGATTTCATAAGAAGGGAGAGGAGAGATAGATAGAAACATCAATGATGAAAATCATTGATCAGTTGCCTCCTGCGTGCCCCTACTGAGGATCAAACCTGAAATTTGGCCAGGAATCATATCATGACCTCCTGGTTAATAGATCGATGCTCATCCACTCAGCCCCACCAGCCAGGCCCCCTTTTCATCAATACCAGGCACATAAGGTACATTGGCAAGATCTCACTCCTAGAGGAGTGTAAAACTGTCCAAACTCCTTTGCAGCTAGGTTTCTGAATATGAATTTGTTTCTGCTAATTGGATGTGCTTGCACAATCTTTTGAAGGCAGAAGTGGGGCAGCGGCATCTTCCCACAGTTTGGGCTGCTGGCTGCTGGTGAACATGTGTGCAGAGATGTGGAGGTTTGCTGCCGAGGAATCCAGGCTGTGCACAAGCAGTTGTGGCAGAGGCAGTACCCAGTGGCCTGTTTTGTGGGAGCTGGAGGGGATTTGCGGAGGCAGCAGTTTCCTGATCCCGGGGACACAGCTGTGCCAGAGTGTCCTAGAACTCAGTGTGGCTGAGGGGGCAGTCCTCCCACTGGGCAGGGAGTCTTTCCTGGGGCCCCACGCCTCCAGCTTTCTGATGATTTCCCAAGCACCACGTCCCTGTGCCAAATTCTTTCTTGCCTGAAATAGCAAAGATCTAAAAACATTTTGGATCCTCTACTTTCAATAAAAACAATGCTGCACAGGATCAAGTCTGAGAAGTGGGTGAGGTATTGTGGAAGGCTCCCTTTTTTGAGTTTCAGCTTCCTCTTCTGTAGACTGAGACCAAAGATTATCTGTTCATAGTTACTGAAGACGATGGTAGCTGTGTTTCCCGAAGATAGCCAAAACATTTCCTATCCTTCCTGTGGCCTTGCCACTTTCTGCCCGTCCTTTCTCTTGAAGTGGAACTGACCTCTGAATTCCAAGGTCAAGGCCAAAACGGTGTGGGGCTGCAGCCCCACCCACCCCGCCAGGGTTTCCAGCTCTAGCCCCGCCAATGCCACTTGGGGCTCGCTCTGGCGACAGGCCTTGCCCTCCTGGCTACCATCCCCTCCCTTCTGTGGCCCAGGATCTCACTGCACATCATGGCCCACCTGCTGGTGCTTCTGGGCTTAGCAGGTGGGGTAAGAGCCCACTTTGGGCCTTGCACCTCCTGGCTCCTGCATACCGCTGCCCCCTTTGCCATGCAGTCCCTGTTCCTGCTGCTGTTCCAATCAGGGCCAGACACCCAGGTGCTGTGTGTGGCCTGAGGGAACTGCTGTCACCACCAGGAAAGACTCTCCACCCCATCCCCAACTCCAGCACCCTGATCCCCAGTTCTACTTCCACCAAAGGACATCTATGCCCGTGCAGCTGCCTGACTGAGACTGAGCAACTCCAAGGTCTCAGGACCCCAAATTTCTGCCAGCCAAGGTGGTTGGCCAGCTGGCCCTGCCCTGAGATCAGGGTGTTTGGGGCAATCAGGCTGGTTCGCTGGCCACAGTGGGTATCATAGCAACTGGTCTTTAGGTCATTATGGTCATGATGTTGTTACAGTCTCTAGATTTTTATATATATAGATTGTTAGCTCCATGTACACCGACTAGGTGCCTACAACAAAAAAGGTATTCAAATATAATAACTAGTTCTACCTTCAAAGATGCTATGATTTAGTTAGTAGACAAAAAACAATTACTATCATATTTCAGGCAGACAATAATTTAGCACTTAGGCTGTAAGTATAAAGAGAACAGAAGAAGGAAATCAATATGAAATTGTATAACTTGGAAAGTGTCCTCAATGGGGTTCACTTCTGGAAGATAGAAAATATTATTTCATGTTTGTTAGGGGAAATTAGACTACTACTGGCCAGTCTGTCTTTGGCAGTTTTGAGCAATGCCATAGATATTAAAATAAAGTTAACCAAATAGTAAGCAAAACACCTACTTATACATCACTGGGCAAATGTCCATATTTCTTTTCATAGGACTCTGGCCAATAGCAAAGTAAAAATTATTACATAAATATGAAGATAAACCAGGCCTCGAAACTCCCTCCTATTTTACAACTCTATATTGGAGTCCATTTTTCAGACATGCCCTGCAGAAGGAGAGCAAATTAAGAAAGTTCTGAGGAGCAGTGACTTAGTTTATCATTCATTCTACATATGCTTCTTAAATATGTATTCTAGGTAAGAGTCTAAGGATTAGTGATAGAGGCATTAACAACTGAGACCATTTGTGATCGCATGTGGGATTACAGGTTAGTGCGGAATAAAAATGGTGAAAGTTTACAATATTCAACTTCAATTCTAATTTTAAGAAAAAGTTTACACATTCAAGCAGTAGAAAGTGTCAGAGGAAAAAAAGATATGCTGAGGTTAATAAAAGACTACAAGGAGTCCCTGTTTTGTTTTGTTTTGTTTTGTTTTTTGTTTTTTTTAAAATACAATATCCTTAGTTCCTAATGAAATTATTCCAATGAATGCCCTAGACCAGTGGTTTGGCAAACCGCGGGATAATGAGCCACATGTAGCTCTTTGGTCCCTTGAGTGTGGCTCTTCTACAAAATAACATGTGAGGCAGGCACATACAATGTGATTGAAACTTCATGGCCTATACGCAGAAGTAGGTTTTTGGCCTGCACAAGTCTATTTTGAAGAAGTGGCATTAGAACACTCAAGGGGCCAAAGAGCCTGTTTGCTGACCACTGACTATTGTCATTTAAATGAGTAATGTTTCCTCCTACATCAGTTTCTCCCCCACCTCCTCTACTTCTGGAAGTAGATTTTATTTAAACAAATTGATTAGTACTATCAAGGAATAAAAAGGTAGGAATAACCCTGAAAGACTAATTAGGAAAATATTTATTGAGTACCTAATGTGTGTCAAGTTCTTGTGTTATCAGATTTTTTTTTTTGAATGTTCAATAGGAAGTAGAAATCATTATCCTGCACTTTTTTTCACAGGCAAAGAAAGCATCACAGAAAAGGCAAGGATACCTAGAGTGGCAGGACTGAGATGTAAACCCAAATCCATCTCCCCACTCCCAAACCCAGGCATCAATCACCTGCATTCTATAACATTAGTATCGATGATTAATTGGGCCAACCCCTCCTAGGTTTCCTATGAAGAAGGATGTTAGGACACAGGAAATAACACAGAGGCTCAAAGAGGTCCCCAAGGCTTCCTGACCAAGGTCCTTTTCAGGTATCTGCCAGTGCAGTTCTCTTGTAAATGTCTTTCAGAGTCCCTTGGGCCTTTACTTGATTATGCTCTGCCTCTCTCCGGGTTCCTTGCTGTAATTCCGCCCCTTGGCCCCTTGCAAATGGAAACTGATCCAGCCTCAAACAAGCTGTCACTAAGTGAAGATTTTACTGTGATTATTGCTAGAGAGAAAGATATTGCCTTTCCTCCCTCCTCCTCCAAATGCCTTATTTGCAGACTAGAAATCATGGGGCATGTGTCCAATTGATACATTCCCCTTCAAATAGCAGATCCAACGCAGAAGTGGGATGCAAATTTAATTATTCCACATGTACAGAACAGAAACAGAATCTCATTGTTAAATTTGTTCTCATATGTCAGAAAGATTAAAAACAAAAGATGTTGAAGTGGTTTGTGTGAGCAGAATACAATTCAGTTCATGAAACTGTGAGGCAATGAAATAAGGGCACCAGAGGGCTTATTTCTACCACATGGAATTATTACTTCCAAATGTTTCTCTTCTCAGAAATCTTTGCTCCTCTCCTATGCACCCCAAAAAAGACTTTATCAATTCCTTTTCTCTTGGGTAGTTTCTCCAAATAATCCCCTCTGTGAGCCCCTTATGCTCTAGTCAAGTCCATCATTTACATTTTTAAGATAATTTGCATAAAGGACACAATGGCAATAAGAGGTAGCATGGGCATTTGAAACTATGTATCACTCTCTGGCTAACTCCGAAGATCCTATTTGTAACCATTAAGCAGTTCTGCCCTAGGACCCCAGGCTTGTGAAAGGACAAGGAGTCATATGAAATCAGAGCTTTAAATTCATTGGCTTTCATACAGGTAAATTCCTCTGTAACAAGGGATGCTACAGATCAGAAACCTTGTTACTGAGTTCCCATGATAAATGCTAGTTAGCGAAGACAGGAGTGAGAATAGACAGTAGCCTTCCTCTCCACCCAAACCCTCAACCATGCCTACTTATGGGAGAGTGACTGCTTTCTTGATTGGTCTAGATCCAGCCATCTCTCCCAACTCAGTCCCAGACCCAGCCACCCTCCCCCATTTTTCTCTCCTCAAGCTGAGAAGATTTACGTTTTTTAAGCGAAGTTTCCTTCCATTCTCACCCCCACTCCAAAATTCTTGCCTACCCAAGCCTCATCCTATCTAATCCTTCCTCTGGGAAGAGTTTCCCTGCACTCCAAGAAGGACACTAACATCTATTCACCCACTTATTACCTATTGTCTTCTCACTTTGCTGTATTCTCTCTGAGGTTAGTAGCATTGTGTACTTCATTCACAATTAATTCCCCAGACAAGTCACTCCTTAAAGAGAATTAAGAAAGAGAAGGAGGAGGCAGAGAGAGGAGAGGAAATGGTCTGGGATTATAAACAAAATGGAGCAGGAAAAAGAATGTATGTTAAATAGAACTCACATAGATTCTTGCTTAACTCCACATCCAGGGCACATATTTGTCTATACAGAACACTCCCAGAAAGTATAAAAACAAACAAACCAAGAACACATTTTTCAGGTTATCTGAAGCCTTATTGGTGTTTGAACAATGCCTCCGGATTTTAAGAAGCAGTTAACTAGCATTTTCCTTCCTCCTGCCTACACAAATCCTTCCTCTACTCCCCAAACATATAACATATAAAATAAATATAATTTAAGGCTGAGATTAGCTGGAGAAAAGGGCCACAGCATCCATCTCTCACCTCTCTCTCTCTCTCTCTCTCTCTCTCTCTCTCTCTCTCTCTCTCTCTCTCTCAATGTGTATACAGACCTCACCTCCCTTGCTTTGCTTTTTACAGGGAATTATTTGTCCTAACAGTTTGGCCAGAGTCCAAATTTCCCAAACTTGAATTTGCAGAAGAATCACCTGGAGCGTTTGTGAAAACATTCCTAGCTTCTAACTTCCAAAGAGGATTCTAATCACATGGGTCTGAGGTGGGGTAGTACTTTGCATTTCTGAAAACCCCCGGGCGGTATTACATTCCTGTACAACAGAGGAGCCTTCGGATAGCACTGGATCACTGTGTCACCAGCTCCCAGCTCGGTGACCCTGTACTAATAATGTGAGAATGAGTGGCGAACCAACTTTAATGTTTTTGGTCTTTGATAATTTTATTAATGTTTTGACCTATTGGAGATCCTGAATAGGTGCTAGACAGTGGGGCTGAGTTCATATAAGAGACCTCGGCAAAACAGTCATTTTGAGAAAACTAGACTACACAGTCCCAGCACAGACTGGAGTTCAAAATACACTGGGTTCTGTATCAAACAAATTTATATTTCAATCTCATCTCTCTATCTTAGCCATAACCTTATAGTTTCCATTTTCTCTCATAAGAAATGGTTATAATTTTACCTACTATGGTAGGTGAAAAGCACTCTGTAAATATCTCTTATCAATGTAAATAACCATAACAAAGAACTTGATTAGATAAATATTATCATTGCTTCCTTTTATTGATGAAGACACTAAGGCAGTGTAACTTAAGGTCACAAAGCCACTTAGCATTAAAATCAGGATTTATGCAAAGGTCAGCCTGATTCCCAAGCCTCTGTGCTTAGCCATAAGGCTACAGTTGAATGGGATCTTTGGTATTTGTGTGTGTTAGGTGCTCTTGATTTGGCTCCAACTCTCGGAGGCCCTACAGAAGGGTTATGTCCTGTCCTCAACAACCCTGCTCATCTCATACCTGTGGCTTCTTCTATGGAGTCAATCCATCTCATATTTGGTCTTTCTCTTTTTCCTGCTGATTTCTATTTTTCTCAGCATAACTGTCTTTTCCAAAGAACCACGCCTTCTCAAAATATGCCTGAAGTAGGACAGCTTCAGATTTGCTACTTTTAGCAGAGGTGATTTTAGGATTACCTAAGAAACCTAAATGCAAACAGCTCCATGTAAGCAACCCTATGTTTCCTTAACCCAGAATAGAAATCCCAACCTGAGCACAGCCATGGGCATTGTGGGGCTTCATGACCCCTCTGCACCAGAACAGCGAAGGCAGCTGACAATCATGCATCATTTGTGGGTAATCATGGCTCCACTTGGCTCAGGCAAGTGATTCTTCATTGTCTTTATCAAATCAAACCAGCCCTTCGTTCAAGCCGTTTCTTCCATAAACCACAGTGTTGCTTCCTCCCACCCTTAGCCCAGTTAGATTAACATTAATGATCCTTCCTCTCAGCTGGGTCCCAGAGCAGTAGATCCTGCCAAGCCATTTTCTACTCAGAACGATTCTTGATCTGGCCTCTTGCTTGTGATGTGGCCCTTCCTCAATTTGGAAGTGGCAGCTGTTTAACAGATGCTCACCCACTTAGACTTGGAAGGGAGGCCCTGAAAGAGGTGGAGAGGGTCTGGTAGGCCAAGAGGAGAGAGCAGGGCGATGCAGATATATTGTAATGACTCCCGGAGCTGGAGAACACTGCTCCAGCCAGGGAAAACCACCGGAAGGCTGATGGTTGACTTCACATGATGAAGACAGAAAAGTTATTTTACTTTTTTTCAGAAATGTGTACAGGTACTGAAAATAAATTTAACTACTTCTTTTCCCTTACTTAAGAATGATGCACAAATCAAGCCCTGACTGGGTAGCTCCCTTGTTTAGAGCATCATCCCGTTACACCAAGGTTGCAGGTTAGATACTTAGTAAGGGCACATATAAGAATCAACCAATAAATGCATAAGTAAGCAGAACGACAATTTTGTCTCTCTCTCTCAATTCAGTAAATTAAAAACTGAAGCACAGATCAAAAAGTGTAAAAGATATAAAGCCAAAAATAAAGTCTTAACTTCCTTTCTTCATTCCAGAGTTACTGTTTATAGTATCTCATATATCCTAGAATTTGTATAAATGTCAAAATAATTTAGTATAAATATTTAGAATTTTTAAATCATAAATGGCATTACATTTAATACTCTGTACATTGTTTCTTTAACATTTTTCTTGAAGTATAATGCATTCATTTTAAGTTATAACTGCTTGATATTTTTATAAGTTGATGCTCAGATGTAAGTAGCTGAACTCAGACCAAGAAATAGAATAAAACAGATTTTTAGAAGTTCCCTTCTTCACCATGATGTTTTATTTTATAAAGCAACTTGGTGATTGCTCCATTTCAGCATATACGGATCTACCATTTTCTTTTAATAGTTGTAGAGTATTTGAATGTATGAAAGAGCTGTCATTCATTTAATGAACTGGCTATTGATATACATTTAGGCTACTTCCATTTCTGCTTTGTAAGCACTGCCATGGATATTCTTGCATCTCTTTGCACAGTCCTAAGTCTTTTTTATAATATATTCTTGAAAGAAAATTGCAATCTATATTTTAATTGTTAAGAATGTTTTGAAATCGATCTGCAAGAAGTTCATACTAATCTACCCTCCCACACTGTTACAAATTTAGAAAAGTACATTTTTAAAAAGAACTGCTTGCTGAACATATATCGTTTAGGATTTAGTGATAAACAAAAGAGAAATAAAAATTACCTGTCGTCTTGTTACCTGGAGATAACATTATTTTTATAAACACATGAAGATCTTAGATTCAAGTAAGGAGGAAGGGTGTTGATTTGAAAAAGTATCATAAAAAGACAGAATAGCCTAAGGATACAGGCTCAACTGATGTTCTAGGACAGTGGTCGGCAAATTCATTAGTCAACAGAGCCAAATATCAACAGTACAACAATTGAAATTTCTTTTGAGAGCCAAATTTTTAAACCTAAAATTCTTCTAATGCCACTTCTTCAAAATAGACTCGCCCAGGCCATTGTATTTTGTGGAAGAGACACATGTGGCTCGCGAGCTGCAGTTTGCCAACCACGGTTCTAGGAGAGAAATCATTTTGGCAGCCCCTAGGGCCTCTTCTCTCTGTTTAGACTAACACGCATGTTGCATAGGCGGAAAGGGAGGACAGTATCCTGATCCACAGGAGAGAGGCCCAGGTGGCTGGCTAGCCGGGCAGTGGGACATGCTATGTTTCCTCTGCAGATAACAGATAGGCATTATGGGATCCATTCACCAGAATCCAAATTCTCTGATAAAAGAAATAAATCCTCATGCAATGTCCCTGAGAGGCAAACTCCTTTCTTTATCTCCCCACACATTTCTCACTGATCAAATAATATCTCTACTCAGTGTATGCAGAAGGAAAATGTTCAAAAAACAGTCTGTGAGGGATGTGATGTCACCAAGCAGAACAACAGATAAAGTGGAAACACTCCTGCCGCATCCATCTCCCTCTCCAACTGCTAGTTCTCCCTGTGGCACCGTATTTTTCAGCAAACACCTTGAACAATTCCTGTGGGGTATGTTCTCTATCCCCTCTACCTTCTGCCTTAAGATTCCAGGCAAAAGGAACCCAATAGGAAAAATATTTTATGGAGCAGAATGGGGTGTTAGAAAAAGTGTTGTGGGGGTCCCCCAACCTCCAAATCACTTGCGAATCATGTTTTAATGATTGCCTCACAAAAGCCAGCTTCTGTGGTCAGGCACTACAATGCCTCCACCCCCCACAAAAACACTCTTATTCCATCCTAGATAATAATTTAAACCTTAAAGTGTGCTTTTCCTGTAGACTAGAATCTCCTAGAAACTTTTTCTTATTTGCAACCAAAATCGGAGCCTAAAGTAGTTTCAAGCACAAAGTAGTTGTTTTCTAAATGTCTGATGATTAAATAAATGAAAGAACTAACTTAACTTCATTTCTCTGCTAGACCATACTAAAGCTCCTTCCTTCTCTTATTGGCAAACATTATGAATTACAAAAACCTAGTCTACTCTGCTCTAGTTTTTTTGTTTGTTTTGTTTTGTTTTGTTTTGTTTTTGGCTGTTTGGTATTTGACTACTGTTTCAGACAATATTTTAGCTATGCTTATGGGGGTTCATAAAGATTGCAATTATTTAGAAACAACAAGCACAGCAGTAAAGTAGGCACAGTAAACAGAGACTAGGCCCGGCATTCAGATGGCCTACAGAGTTGGATTCATCTGCAGGTACTGGAGCCAAAAGGAAGCAACATGGTTAATACTGGGCTGCCCAGTAGGTGTTAACGAGTGATTCAGACAGCAGTATCAGGAGGTGAGTTAGTGAGAGATGGAGGTCCTGCAGGCGATGATCACACACAGGTGAAAAACTCCAGTAGGACCCCAGGTTCGGAAATAGGGTTCTGGTTCTGCTAGGTCCATAAATAGAAAGGTAAAACCCTCATCTCAGATGAGACTGTGGATGCTTGGAACTTGCTTTTAACTGGGACAGAAACACTGATAACCAAAGGCCTGCATGCTGTAAACCGCACAGTGTAGTGTTAGTTTTGCTCAGCTCAAAGTTGCATCTCACTTACCAGAATGGGGATTTGGAGGACAGGACAGGTTCCTAGGATCCATTCAGGGTTTCTATAGAAGATGGGAGAAGCCATCCCAGCAGGTAGCATTAGAAAGTGCACTTCAATGAGTGAGGCAGGTGAGGGGAACCAATTTTCTTCTACCCTCAGCATTCTTCTGACTCCTCTAATAATCAACTAGACAGGAGACAAATTAGCAAGAGAAAAGAACCAGATTTAATACACACATATGTATGGGAATCCCACATACATAACAGGATCAGAGACCCCACATGCATAAGATGTTCAGAGATAGAAAGGGGGATCAGATATATAAGTCATCCTAAGCTAGGGGTGAGGTAATGAGCTTCAAAGCATCATTGCAGGATGATAAAATGAACAGACATTTAGTAAACAGAAGTTTGACCTGCCCTGTGGATAGTAAAGCGAGGGGATAAAAATTTCTTTAAGCCTAAAGCCAGAGTTGCCTTTAGCTCAATGCAATATGCATAATAGTGCATATTACTGAGACATATCTTGGGTTTGCCAAATTCTGAATCCCCACATCTGCAAAGATCTGCTAATTCTGTTTGTGTAAAGATTGTACTCTGATGGGCCTTACAGAGAATTTTATGTTTTGGTTTGTGATCACTACTCCAGCCTGTCTTTTTTGGCTCAGGATACTATAACGAATACCACCGAGCAGCTTAAAAAAATAAACATTAGTATCTCACAGTCCCAGAGGCTGGGGGTCCAACAAAGATCAGTGTGTTGGCATGACTGGGTTTTGATGAGAGCCCTCTTCCTGGCTTGTACATTCCCAAGCAGTTACTGTAGCCTCAAGCGACAGAACACAAATGAGCTCTGATCTCTTCATCCCACTGGGGAGGCCCACCCTTCTGACCTCATCTAAACTTAATTACCTTCCTAAGGGCCCAACTCCAATGCTGTCACCTTGGGGATTAAGGCTTCAACACGTGGATTTCAGGGAGTTGGAAACATTCAGTTCATAACAAACCCCTCTTAAGGTTGCTACACACTGAGCAGGAATCCCTAAGCTCAGATCATCTAGATCTCAGAAGACTAGAAAGTTTATTTACTTAACCAAGTGACTAGTATGTTCCTATTCCTCTATTAGTGTTGTTTGGGCTAAATTTTGTGTAGTGACTCTTTCTACTTGTTTCTCTTCTCTCTATGAAGACAACTTTCTTGGACTCTTCCTTTTTCTCATTGCCTTTCTCTCTTCCTCCTCCCTACTCCACCTGTCAACATTGCTACTGCATTATTAGCTAGGACTTGTCCAATTAGAGGGCTCATGGACCTTGGTATTTCACAGTTGTTCAACAGCAATCAGATTGGCAGGTCCACGAGGATCTGCAGTCCCTGAGACACTGGCTGCATGAGCTAACAAGAAAAGATGAGCAATAAAAAGGAATTGGGAGAAAAATCAATAGCCTCACATTGGCCCTGTATGTCCGAGAGCATCTTTTTGCTATTTGGAAACTTGCTTCTGTGATTGTAGGCAGTATTTATCCCTCTCCCTCTTGTCCGTCAAATATCTGTCTAGAATCCAAAGTCTATTTGATTCTAGCATGTAAAGCTCTCTTAATTCTCTGTGGATCAGATTTCTAGTATTTCCTCTTGTTTCCTCACTGCAAGGCAGAGGCTGCTTTCTTCTTTAACTGACTTACCGCAGGTTTGAAATATTGGGAGGGAGTTGTTGCCTCCATAAGGAGGTTGGTCTCGATGACTTTTAGAGTTTATTCTAATTCTGAGTTTCAAAGATTTCATGGCTAAATAAATGTTCTGTATTTCTTTCCTAAGACTGAAAGCTTGTTATTGTCCTCATCAGTATTTATTTATTCAAAGAATATGTATGGAGCACGTTGTACCAGATAAAAATTTATGCTTTGGATTTCATTAATCATGACCAACTTCCCTGCTAATTTTAGACAGATTCTGCCCATTGATCTGTCCCAGGCATCACATTTAGCAACCAGTCGCCATGCTTCCATATCCTATTAGTTATTTATTCCCATATTTCTCAAAATGTGATGTATAACTGGATAGCCACTCAAGCATAGTAAGTAGTTAAGATAACGGTCTTTGGAGTTAGAACCTACCTTGGCCATCTACCAAGACAGTGAACAAATTACTTAACCACTTAGATCAGCACCTGGTAGGGTAAGTCCTGAATATATGTTAATTATATGAATCACTCAGATGTTTTATGAAAATTTAGATTCAGAGATTTTTATGTGATGGCATGAATATCTGTATTTATTGTAAGAATAATTCTTATTTATTGAAACCTGAAGAATCTCTGAGGTGTATACCCTCTCCTTACTCTTGTGAATAACTGAGTCCAAATCCCATCCTTGAGAATTCAGTGTGGGTGGAGAAACACCAACCAATTCTGAAACATCAACTGGATAACTGAAATTCAATTCAATTCTGACACTATCTATGGGCAAATAGACTTTCCACAGGTCAAGGGCTCAGTCCTGCAAGACTGCTTTTCACTTAATATGCATATCCCAAATTCAGGCTGTCACATGTGCTTCAGACTAAGTGTCTGTAAATCTGTCCTCATGGAGCTTGGGGCCCAGCATGATAGCATGTGAAAGCATTCTGGCTCACCAATATGGAAGTTCCCCAAACCTTCATCTTTGGATTGTTGTTGTTTTGTTTGTTTGTTTGTTTCATGGGAGCTTCATTACATAGGCATAATTGTTTAAATCAATGGTTATTGCTGATTGATTCAACTTCCAGCCCCTTTCTCACCTCAGAAAGCAAGGGGTGGGACTGAAAGTTCCAAACCTCTGATTGGTTCTCCTGGCAACCAGCCACCATCTTTAGGTGCTTTCCAAAAGTCTCCTCATTAACATAAGCCCAGCTGTGGTGAAAAGGAGCTTGCAATTAATAACAAGACACCATTTCACCTTTTTATGTCTTTGAGTAGATTTCAGGAACTGAGGACAAGAGACCAAATATTACAACAAAAGATGATCTCATTGTGCACAGGAAATGTCAAGGGTTTAGGAGTGTGAGCCAGGAACTATGAAATGACCATATATATATTTCTTATAAATGACAGCATCACAATTGTCTTTTCTAAGATGTATCATTCAGGCAAGTTGCTTGAACTCTCTGAATATCATTTTTTCCCATAAAAAATGCGAGCAATATTTCCAATGCTCCTGTTAATGATTAATGAGCCAAAGATTAACTCACAGAATATGCAGGGTTGGGCAAAATAGGTTTACAGTTGCTCATTTGGAATATAATACAATCTGATATAATAAAAGGCAAATATGCAAATTGACCAAACTGTGGAATGATCAGTCGCTATGACATGCTCTGACCATCAGGGGCCAGAAACTCAAAGCAGAAGCTGCCTCCTGATGGTCAGTGCACTCTCACAGGGAGAGCACTGCTCAGTCAGAAGCCTGGCTCATGGCTGGTGAGTGCAGTGGTGGTGGTAGGAGCTTCTTCCGCCTCTACAACAGTGCTAAGGATGTCTGACTGCTGGCTTAGGCCCATTCCCTAGGGTGAGTGGGCCTAAGCCATCAGTCAGTCACCCCCCAAGGGCTTCTGGACTGCTAGAGGACACAGGCCAGGCTGAGGGACCCGGCTCCTGAGTGCACAAATCTACTTTTGTCTCACCCTGTACAATAAAATTAGAGTTATTATTTGCTACCATATATTATACATTGCCTTATGTCATTTACCTCTCTTAGAAATGTCAGCAGGATTCCCGTTTTACTGATAAAGAAGCTGAGGCCCAGAGTGGTTAAGCTATTTGTACAGAACCTCACAAATAGTAAAACCTAGGGTCCCTATTTTTCTGATCTGACTTAAACTGAAGTTTTATACAATCTTTCTTCTCTCTCAGCACACTTCACTGATCTAACATTAGTCTCTCATCATGATGAGGGTCACTGACTGCTGATGTAGCAGAAGGTAGCAGTCAGGTTCTGACCAGGTTAGAGGATTTAAGCCCCCTGCCAGGCTAAAAATAGAATTTTAATGTAAGTTAGGGTTCAGTTCCTGAACTCTTAAGACTAGACAACACCCTTGGCTACATCTCCTTGAAACTTGTTCTGAACCATGGAGCTCCATAGTTGTCCTCAAGTGCTACAGAAATGATTTATTATCCTTAACTCTCACCTGTAACCAACCAGCTCCTAACAGGATCCTGAACTCCTAACACCTAACCTATATTATCTTGTGACTTTGCCCTATATAATCTGTAACCTACACACCATTGGGAAGTTGGGTCTTTCAGAGCACAAATTTAACCATCTCTGGAATGCCCTATTCTAATAAACTACGTCCTCTATTCACTGCAAATTCCAGCTCCTGCATTTTTGGGGGGCCAGAATGCACAGGGAGACAAACTTAATTACTGGGGTCCTATAACAATATTAAATGACACAGCCATGATTTGAAAACATAACTATTTCCAAAATCTAAGCACCTTATCAGTAGGTTAAGTGTCTACTTTCCATGGAGTATTTGTAGTAACATATTATATCCAAATGAAAACCAGGCATATACTATTACCCTGAGAGGGTTTTTTTCTGAAATCAATAAGTAGGTAGGGAATGTGTGTCATTATTTTCTTCATCAGTACATTTTCTATCATTACCTACGTTTTCACAATGGTGCAGGCAATTTTGGAAAGAATCCAACATTGAACCCTTAAAAAGAAAAGTTTCCAGAATAAAAAGTAGTCATATCTGTACATATCACTTTGTAGCTTTGGCAACAGAGTGTTTCTGGTCACCTTATGTGAATAAGGAAGTCCTACTGTGTATACACTTATCTTTTTCACCCTCAGTCCTCTCTCTTTGACCCTACTTTGTCCTATTTAAAAGGTATCTTACACTAGGAATAAGTGGTGAATGAGACAGTAAAGGTCCCTGTCCTAGTGGCACTTAATATTAATGGGGGGGGGGGGATACAAATACAATTGGGATGAAACCCACAATCATAATTGATTTTCATAAATGCTATGAAGGATGGCATAAATTTCTTTGAAAGAATATGAGGAGAAACTAAAAATAAAAATCATAAATAAAAAGGTGTTCAGAGATTAGGGGTCCATTTCTAACTGCTGTTAACAGACACATACAAAGTGTCTTAATGTTTCTTTATAGATTTCTGAAACGCTTACAAGTCCAATTTAAAATAAAGAATATCTTATCTAAAGCAATGGCGGGAGCTTTGAAAACATGAGGTCTCCTAAGACCAATGTCCATGACAGTCAAAGTAGTAAATTTTTTCTGATCTAAAATGCTGTGATATTGATGTCCTTATCACTTTCTCCTAAATAAAATTATAAGATCTGCCCATTCACACTATTCCTTACAGAAATAACTTTAAAAGGTCCCTTTGAGAAGATACCACTGTTCTCTTATTGCAGAAACTTGCCTCATCAGAGCTACATTTGATTGATCAGGGTTGGGCAGTTACCTCTCAAAACAGCCAATTAACAGACTGCTCAGCATCTTGTGAACCAGTCTAATGTAAACCATAAGCTAGACAAATTAGATTTCCCCTCTAAGGAATGTGAACCAGCAAACATTCAGAGAATGATGTTGATAGATATGGAAAAGCTGAGATGGAAGTCCTTTTTTAAAATATTTTTTATTGATTTCAGAAAGGAAGGGAGAAGGAGGGAGGAAAGGGGGGAGAGAGGGAGAGAGAGAGAGAGAAGGAGGGAGGGAGGGAAGGAGGGAGGGAGGGAGGGAGGGAGAGAGAGAGAGAGAGAGAGAGAGAGAGAGAGAGAGAGAGAGAGAATGAATATCATCAGTGATGAGAAAGAATCATTAATTGGCTGTTTCCTGCACACTCCTTACTGGGGATGAAGCCACCAACCTGGGCATATGCCCTGATAGAGAATCAAACCATGACCTCCTAGTTCATAGGTCGATGCTCAACTACCGAGCAACATCAGAGATGGAAGTCTTATAGAGACCATGAGATAGAGTGGGAAGGACCTTGGGAGATTCTGAGAAAGTCATGTGATGAGAATGCAGGTGCTATGAGTAAGAAAATACTTACTATGAGAGAAAAGATAAAGTGAAGGACAATGAAGCCAGTCTTTAGTAGTAACAAATGGAAAAGAGAAGTAGAGATCCAGAAAAATCTCAAGTATGTTAATTTTTGAAACCTTGAGTAAAATAAATATCTACCAGTGCTGGCTGCCAGAATCTTCAGAACTTTGCACTGATTTCTATCTCTGAGGGACAAAATGAACACATGTCATAAGGGAATTCAAGAATCAGGTTGAGACCAGGCTAGATAAACATTTAGGTGTTTCCTAATTAGGAGAGTTTATAATCAAGGTCTCAAATCATCAATACCCACATAGCTTAATATCTATATCAACATGAGCATCAAATCATAATTAGCTCCCCAACCAAAATGCTTACCAGTGCTAAACAATTATGTGAGAATCCTTACCCAATTTTAGTCAAGTTGCTTTACTAACAACTCCCAAAACCTCATTAAAATATTAACTTTATCCTCTGCATGCCAAGACTTTACTAAGAGTCTGCCACAATAGTACATTTCCTTACCAAATTAAGAAACTCAGCTTTTTCTTATCAGCAAGTTATTTTCTCTTTTAATTTCATGTGGCAATAATGTGAGACCAGCTTAGGCATAAAAAATAATAATAACCCCATGTAGAATCTGAAAGTCCTATTACTTTCATTCATTTGCATAATATATTGTAAAAGTTGATCAAGTGACCTGAATTAATCAGGATGTCTATCCCTCCTCCCACCCACCCGTTTATTCTCATTCCATAATTCTATGCCATGTCATTTCTCTTGCTCCTTCTCTTTTAAAAATGGAGAAACTTCTGACCCTGTTTCACTGTCCAGGAGTCTTCTTTCTCAACTGTTTAATAGTGAACATCTTCTTCATCTATGTAAACCTATCTCTAATTTATTTTTGTCCCATATATAATATATGAAACCTATAATAAAGTAAACCTTTGTTAAAAATCCCTTTAAATTATATAAACATTAGACTGATGTGCCTGGAAAAGATTATGTGATCTCTCTCTCTCTAGAGAGTGCATGTGTGCTTAAGTGTGTGTGTGTGTGTGTGTGTGTGTGACATTGCACACACACACACACACACATGCAATGTCAAAAGAGAAAAACACACAATCTTGTAAAATGTCTACTAACATCAGACCTTTTGCCAAACAGCAACCAAATTAAAAAAAAAAGATAAATTCAAGTCCATATTTCAGAAGAAGTGAATGAGGAACTCTATTTCCAATGCAATAGAAATGCAAAGAAGAGGAAATCAATGCAAGTCAGTAGGTCTTGGATCAGCACATTTTAAAACAAAATGTACCTTTGTATCTAAAAATCTGAGAGCCATGAATATTTAACAGAGAGAGAAAAAGAATGATTTTGCCAGCTTGTAAAGCAAGTCCCAAGGAAGCTTAAATTCTGCTGCTTTCTATTAGCTTCTCTACTCTGTAAACAAAATGAGTCATTCAGGGGGAGGAAAGGAGGGAGGTAAGGAGTGGGGGAGGCTGAGAGGGGACTTCTGAGCTTTGGCAAGAGGTAGACTCAGGAACAGTAGTGAAGAGAAGAGAAAGATGGCATTTAACACCAGCCAGTGGTCATGAACCTCAGGTGAAGGGTGGAGCAGCTGGAGGTAGTACGTGAAGAGAATTGTCAAAATCCCAACTGTTCTAGAAGCCAAAGGAAGCAGGGAGTGGCTATTGTAAAAAAAGATCTAAGAAACTGATTTGGCTGCTCCCGAATGAATGTCTTGTCCAGTTAATTGCTTCTTTCTTTCTTCGCCTCTTAAAGGGGAGTAATGCCAACTCCCAGCTTGAGAAGAATATTTTGGAGATAAGTGAGATGCATTAGCCAAAACCTATGGTAAATATTTGATGGCTGTGTCTGAAGCCACACAAGGGAATGTCTCAGAAGCTTACCAGCTTCATGGGGGCAGGGAGGAAAGAACCTTACTGTGGCATAATTCAGGACTTTCATTATAGCCCAACCCCTGTCATCAGGACTCAAATAATTCTCCAAGGGGCTTGCCTGATACCCGGGAAACCACATTCTGCAGGCTAATGATGTATTGATTCTTAGGCTATGGAGCCTGCATAAAAGGAAAGTGCTGATGAGGAGTGGGCTGAGATGGTATAAGTGGGTGCATAGTTGCATCCAGCAATATTAATCAACAAGGTCAGCCTTTGCTTTTCTCCCCACATAACTTTTAACAGATGGATTTTGCAAGTAGTCTGGGAGTTGAACATTGAACTGCGAGTCACAGGCGTTGTCATCCTAACTCTACAATGAACACGACTCATAAATTTGAACAAGTCACTTCTGATTCTTTCCTTTTCAGAGTGTGGTAGAAAATAAAAATACCTCTAGAGTTATTTGTATGAATGAGGGAGGAGGGAAGGGACCTTCATTATGCTTCCCTATTTATACTTCTCCTAACTACTCTGCATTTAGAGCCTATATTTCAAGGCCATAAGCTTTGAGTATAAGCTACAAGCCTTGCTGGAGGCTTTCATAGCCTGAACCAACCATTATCTAATTAAGAGGGAGCAAATCAAGTTGTCAAAAACCTATAAAATTACTAAATCATAAGACTTTTTTTTTTAAATGTAAATATGTATATAGCAACCCATCACCTCAAAGCCAGGCATGCTTAGCACAAGTTATCAGATGACCCTTGAAAAGGATTTCTCATTAAAGACACTAGCCCCGAGGCCATCAAGCTGGTCCTTAGTGCCTTAATTCTGGGAGAAAATGCACATATGCAGAGGAAAGAAGAAGGCATCCAGGCTGTCTTTTAGGGAGTCTCATGCGGCATTAGGCAATCAGTCTAAAAGCAGAAGTCCTTTCCATAAAGGGACACTTGACATCCATCCATTATCTACCTAAGCGGACTAATGCCTCTTTATGACTTCTTGGTGATCACACCAGAGCAGAGGTGCCATCTATACGAAGGCTGATTTTGTATCAGCTGAAATATGGGAGCCACCCAGGAGTTACAAAATAATAGATGCTCAAGGCTTGTCCTATTGGAGATGAAGACCCTTGGCCCAGAGGCAAGTTACTGGGACCATATCTGCAAGTAAGATACATTCACCCCAGCGATGTGAGTAGGATCACTTATCAGATACTAGTTAATTTTTCATTGGATTCACACTTGTATCTGAGCACACAGGATAAGGAGTTGAAGAGACAGGGTCCCCTCCACACAAGTGACCTAGCATCTGGTGGGATCTAGAGATCTAAACAATCCTGTCTGGCCAATATAATTGAAAGCATGTCCAACCCTCTCATTGCATGAGGTGATTACAGAAGAGACCATATCTGAGTAGACACTTGAAGGATGAATGGGGTTTATGAGTGTAAACAGAGGGAAGGCCATTCCAGGCTGGGGGAACATTATTTATAATACAAAAAATGTATTATTATTATTATTATTATTATTATCATTATTATAACTACAGTCTAGGGCAGTGGTTGGCAAACCCATTAGTCAACAGAGCCAAATATCAACAGCACAACGATTGAAATTTCTTTTGAGAGCCGAATTTTTTAAACTTAAACTTCTTCTAATATCACTTCTTCAAAATAGACTCACCCAGGCCGCGGTAGAGCCACATGTGGCTCGTGAGCCGCAGTTTGCTGACTATGCCAGTAATATCTGATAATAGTTCCCCTAAGCCATGGGGAAAAAAGGGATTAAAAAGTGGCTCAGTACCTTGTAGGCAACTGCAAAGGGAAGGCTCACATTAAAGCAAATATCAGAAGCTGGCAACAGTCTCGCCATAACCCTACGCCCGGCGCTGGGACCCTCAGTCCAGGAGCAAACTCCAAACTCGCAGCATCTCCCTGAGGATGGATAGCCTGAACCCCACACCTGGCAACCTCTTTGAAGACTAAGAGATGAGTTCCCAAAACATTTAGTTTGAAAACTAACTAACGGGATTTGTTTCCATGCAGCGGTTCTCAACCTGTCTCGACCCACAGGTTGAGAACCGCTAGCAGGGTCACCTAAGACCATCAGAAAACACAGATATTTACATTGCGATTCATTAACAGTAGCAAAATGACAGTGATGAAGTAGCAACGAAAATCATTTTATGGCTGGGGGTCACCACAACATGAGGAGCTGTATTAAAGGGTCGCAGCATTAGGAAGGTTGAGAACCACTGGCTTAAAGCAACTTGAGAAAGGGCTCTCTCTCTAAGGGCCCCTCTTGCTCTCACCTGCCTCCGGGCCGAGGGACTCTGGAACTTTCCACCGGAAGGTGCGGAAGGCGCGTTGTTTTGTGGCCTGAGGGCCTGGCATCTCCTTTGAAGCACATTGGGAGGCCTGCTGGCCTGCTGGCCTGTTTCTGGCAACACCTTTGCTCTCCCATTCCCCCCCCCCTTTCTTAATCTTATAGACCTCTGGGTTTCTTTTCTTTTTCTTCTTTTCTCCTCACTTCATTATGCTTTATTCTTTCCCGGTGGGTGCTGTCTCTACACGCTCCCGCAAGCAGTTTCCGGAGCACCGGGACCTCCCCGCATGAGGGGAGCTTTTTCACGCCGCTGCATTTACGCCTGCAAACCCTGTGCTATATCTGGTCCCCGGTTTACGTCCGGCCTCCGTTTTACGTCTGTCGCTCCGTTCGACGTCTTTTACGTCTGGGGCTCAGGCTTCGCAGCTGCCGCCAGGGGACGCCGGGAGGCTCCTGGCTCAGGTGGCCCGTGGGGCGCGGCCCCTGGCTCCGAGGGCCATAACGGAGTTTGTGGCCAGCTGCCACCTCCAGGGCGCGATGAAAGGTAAGGGACCCCAGAGCAGGGTCTTTCTGTCAAAGCGGACTGTTCGCTTAGGGCAGTGGTTCTCAACCTTCCTAAGGCCGCGACCCTTTAAGACAGCTCCTCGCGTGGTGGTGACCCCCAACCATAAAATTATTTCCGTGGCTACTTCATAACTGTAATTTTCCTACTGTTATGAACTGTAATGCAAATATTTGATAGGCAGGATGTATTTTCGTTGTTACAAATTGCACATCATTAAAGCATAGGGATTAATCACAAAAACAATATGTAATTATATGTTGTGAAATATTTATATCTAATGACAAACAAATGAAATTTTGTCTCGAATCGTGGTGTAGCGCGGGCAACAGTCTTCATATGACAACAGTAAACTACATTGCTACATTTTGCTACAGCGAGGAGCCGTGTGTTGGTTCCTAAGACCATGGGAAATAGGTGTTTTCCGATAGTCTCAGGCGACCCCTGTGAAAGGGTCCTTTGACCCCCAAAGGGGTCGCGACCCACAGGTTGAGAACCTCTGGCTTAGGGTCATAGCCCAGCCAGAGTGGCAGGCTCTTCTTTCCACAAGCATCTGAGGGCAGATTGCAGTCCTTGCCTCAGGCCTCAGAGGACCGGGCCAGCCTTTCGCTGTCCCTGGGCCACCGAGAGCGCAGGTGGCTGTGGGTGGGCGGCTTGTGGCGCACCTGGTGCTGGCTTTCCAGCTGCTGCCCCAGGGATGCCCCTTGTTTGCCTGAAGTCCGGGAGTCAGAGGGGACTGGAACCCTCCCATTGGGGGGGGAGAGAGAGAGGGGGGGTATTCTCGGCCAGCCACCTCCCCAGGCACTGCAGGGGCAGCCAAGGGAAACACAGCCCCAGGCTTTCTGTGCCCGAGGCCTGTTGACAGCCTGAGGGACAGGCTTCAGGCTTGGCATACACCTGGAGCAGTGATTGTCCACCCTCTTCCCTTCATGGCACACATACACTACTTACGAAAATTCTGTGGCACACCAACAAGTATGTCTTGTGCCAATCTCACAAAAAAAGAAGAAAAAAAAGGATAGAATTTTACTTTATTCACACCAGAAAGCTGTTGTTATATTGGCTGTTGTCTTTTTTTTTTTTTTTAATTGGACAGTCTAAGGGAAAAGTGGTCAGCGTCCCTGACTAAAATAGTCAGGTATCAGGTATTGCATGTTTCAAAAATGCTTGTGGTGTGCCAGTTGAAAATCGCTGACCTAGAGGCCTACAGACAGTGAGCTAATGGATGTCATTTCTGCCTCCTTCCCCCCAGCTTTCCAGCATCTTCCCCCCGGCAGGAGCTTACACACTTGTCTGGAGTCTCAAGTTCTGAGCCTGCTGTCCAGGTGGGTGCCTCTGGATCGCTTGGCACTGGTGGCCAGAGGGCTTAGGCTGGGGATCCCACAGCACCATATAAATGTACACACACGCCTACTTTGTTGGCTGCCGCCTGGGGCTCTGGCTCCCAAGTGCTGTCTGAGACTCCCCTGTTTAGGACACTGACAAGTCTGGTCACACCTCGGCCACCAGGAGCCATTAAGAGTAAATAGGCTACTTGGATAATCACAAAGATTTAAGAGACAACCATGAGCGAGGGCAGCGTTGAACTATTAGGTTCATCCCTTCCACAAGGCCTCTCCTGCAAGACTAGCAGAGGTGGCTCTTTAAGGTGTTGAAATCAACACAGGGGAGTCACACAAAATGGAGAAACCCATGTTCCCAATGAAAGAACAAAATCTAACCTCAGAAGATTAGTAAGATCATGGGTGGCAGGGATAGGGAGACACCCTATGGGTAGAATAAGTAGGGAGGTCATTGGAACAATGTACGTAGGTAAAAGGGGACACTCTGAATCTGGATGGCAACAGTTGGGACAATATCATGTAAGAGAGACACTTAGGTGGTGGAATTAGCACAGACGTCTATGATTGAGATGGTGAAGGGAGCAACAAAAGATGCCATAACTGTATTTAGGCTGTTCAGTAAACATCCCTGCCCAAATAAAGTGATTTTCCCATTTCTGTAAGTAACTTGGGTGCCTCTATGTGTTAACTCTGTTGATACCACCACAAAATTATGCAATAGTCCACTGTGTTTGTAACTTAAAAGGACTGAGGAGCAGGAAGGTTTTTTTTAGCTTTTCTAGTAAACACCCCTTGAACTTCACTGGTCATTCTAAACACAGCGTATAAATCTGAGGGGAAAGTGGTAAGAGGCCATGAGACTTCAATCCGTCCTGCCCCGTGGAAAGTGTTACCCCTACATGGCAAGATTCTCTGGCCAAATGTGTTCATTATGATGGAAATGCCAACTTTGGGAACTTTGTTTTGGGGATTCACAATATAGCCCAAGAAGAGGTTAAAATAAGTGGTTTAATGTTCATTTTGGCTGCATAGTGGTCTGAGTGTCTTTGTGATTTTGAATTGTGCACTAAGGAGCTGAAATTACTGGGCCAATTAAAATATATATATATATATATTTGCATATAGAACAAATGAAGGACCTGGGAGTCAAAATACATAAACATGAGACAAATAAATAATGGCTTATTTACTTATTCAATAGTTGGATAATATGGAATTTCAAATATTATAAAAGTTACAGCGAATATAATCATAGCATTAACTGAGTCTAGAAGTGAATTTTAATACTCAAGGATAAGTATTATGACCAGGGTTATGAAATGTTATAGAAGTGGATAGAAGATGCATCTAGCTATGAATTAAGTTTCCTATTAAGTTTGCATGTGTCATTAATAAAGGGAATCAGTAAGAAATGCATAATAACTCATTTTCTAGCCAGTATTTAATATTTAACTATGTTTCAGATATTGCACTAGGTTTGTGATGGATTTAGGACGAGTCAGACACTGATATTCCTCTCTGGACATTTATAGACCAGTCATGGTGAGCTGTGGGCACAAGTAACTTTGAAATTAATGATTCCATGCAAAGTACAGGACTTAATAGAATGAGAAGTGAAATTCGGAGAGATCTATCCCAAAAGGCTTCAATATACAGGAAAGAATCAACAAGAATGAGATAGATTTAGGAGCATAAAGATAGGGGAATTCATTTTACTGGGCTTGTGAGAAAGCTGGCCAAGTGTCACCCAGGTCTGTGTATTTAGGTTTGTTTTTTTTAAGTGTTATCTCTCCTCTGCTCACTCCACTGCCGTAAGCCAGGCCCTCCTTGTCTTGTTCCTGACCTGTTTTACAGAAAACCAGTCCCTCATCTTCTCTTTCAGACACCATCTTATCAGTTTGGGTGGCTGTAACAAAGTACCAAAGGTCGGTTAGCTTATAAACAACAAACATTTCTCAGAGACTGAAACCCAGTCTGCTGGCTTCTCATTTGTAGTTTCACGCAGTGGAAAGAGGAGAGAAGCAGCAAGCTCTTTTTCTTGACTCTTATAAGGGCACAACTTTCTGACTTGTTCAAGGTTTAGGTTCATTATCTGTAAAATGAGGATAATAATGCTTAGCTCATTGTGAGGATTAAGTGAAATAATGATTGCAAAGGATTTGGCTCAATTCCTGGCATATCCTATGCTCCTAATACATTATTTATATTAAAACGGTTGCTATTAATTAACTGTTTTAACCAGAGCAAGGCTCATCCTCCATAAACTTTATTTTTTTCCATCTTTTTAAGTAAGAAAAAAAATGGGAATAAAAATTACCATTTTACCCTCCTCATGAGACTTTAGTAATTATCCAATTACATATATTAGAGTACTTTAAAAATATAACAAACCATAAAATTATTAATAATGAGTCTTACACTTCTTAGAACTTTAGGTCACTTGGAAAAGATTTGAGGTTGTGGCTATAAATTCTCTGTGACTAACATGAAAACTGTTTATAAGAACTCAGAATGTTGTTATAGTTGATTGCCTGTCATCGAAGGTTAACAATTATAAGATTAATACAGTCAAAAGTTTCCTCTTAATTGTGGCTCACATTACAAATCAGTTATTGCATTTTCTCCTGTCCCAATAACTGTTTAATATAGGGAGACTTATTAGCTGCTGTTCTACCTCAAAGTACACATTTGTGTCATCATAACTAGTCAGTTTTGAAGTAATAGGATGATGAAGGGGTTTCTGTCAAGATTTTGTCATTCAAGATTGAAAAGTAACCAGTTCTTTCTATCTTGCCTGGGTTCATTGTAAAATCTTTAATAATACTGGATTAGACAAAGCAGCACTTATTTTTTTTATTTTACCAATAATTACTCAGAACTCTCAAACATTTAGCAAAAATACTAATTGTTAAAATATTAAACCATAAAATATCAATGCCAAAGCTGTGTGTCCTTCAAGATCCTTAGCAGTTGGTGGAATAATGGAAACTTCTTTGCTAACCACTGTGGTCCGCATCATTCCTCTCTCTTCCTGTTAAACCTACAGTGCATTCTAATTGGTTTCCCTCTTAATTGCATGCCTTGCAATACAACTGGAACTGTTCCAAGTATGTAGTCAGCTAGATGATTTACTAGCAAAAGCAACTTAAAAATCACAAGCCCCAGTTTCTTTGTCTATGAAATGAGGATAATAATACTGCCCTGCCTACATAAAAAAGTGTTTGTAGTTCAAATGATATATTGGATGTGAAAATAATTTGGGAAATTAAAATAATTATTCAGATATTACTTAAGTGTTGGCATTCCTTGATTTCTAAAGTTTTTAGCTCTTCTTGTTCTAAAGCCTCTAAAAACTCCTCATTTCTTCTCGCAGCCTGATTTGTCATTGTTAGAGATGATACTTGGGAAATCCATCTTTGTACTGTACATCGCTCCTCATGATACTGGCATCCATCTTTCATGTTTTATAATATAAAATTTATCAAATTTAACATATCCAGATATTTGCTTGTCATTTTCTCTTCATACTGGTATGTGTGTTCTTTCTTTCCTTACATCTATGAGTGGCACCTGTTCACTGCAGCCATCAGCCAGGTAGGTGTTCTTGATTTCTCCTTCATCCTTACTCAACTAAATCTAGTCAGACATCCCTCAAATCAGATTATTGTCCAGTCTTGGATCATTATAGTGATATTTAAAGAATCTTAATAGAATCTTAAAATAATTTAAAGAATATTTAAAGACTGTTACTGTCTCCTAACTGGCTTCACTAGCCACTGACATGACTATCTACAGCATATTCCCCACATTACCACAGAGACTTATAAATAAAGCAAGGAGCCTACTGGTGCCTCTGTTCTCAAAACAGTTCCCAAACTCAAGCATAGTTTACAACTATTTAGAACAGCTCTTAAATATAATGTGCATGTGCATCACCTGAGCATCTTGTTAAACTAAGTTTTGATCCAGTGTGTCTGGGGTGCAGGGCCTACTAAGGTTCGTTGAGTGAGACACCCCAAGGTAGTGGTTGGCAAACTGCAGCTCGTGAGCCACATGCGGTTCTTTGGCCTCTTGAGTGTGGCTCTTCCACAAAATACCACATGTGGACACACACGTACAGTGTGATTGAAACTTCGTGGCCCATGCGCAGAAGTCAGTTTTCGTTCAGCTCTCAAAAGAAATTTCAGTCGTTGTACTGTTGATATTTGGCTCGGTTGACTAATGAGTTTGCCGACCACTGCCCCAAGGGAACAACTTGGGGAGCACGTGCTGTCAGGTAAGTGCTCTCACCAGTTCTTATATTTTGCAGGAGCTCGAGAGTGCATGCCTCCTTCAATTATGTGCCTTAAAAGTTGCACATGTCAAGCCCCGAGGTGATGACAATACTCTCTCAACCTTGAACCGACCACATAAGAAGCTAATCTTGAGTGATCACTACTTACCTGCCTATCTTCACCTCTCAGGATTTCTCCCTTCAAACCCTTTCCTCTATCCATATTTTAAATAATTTGTATTCTTTTTCTTTTATTTCTGGGTGTATGTTTTCTCTTCTTAAAATGATTTGTACCCTTAGCCTTCTTTCCCTCTGACTTATATACTCTTCTTAGACACTGCTTTCTCCAGGATGCCTTCTCTGACTTTAACAAGTGGATTCAGTACCAATCCTTTCTCCTGCCATAACCCCTTTTACACATTCCTCTTTAGCATTCATTCATTGAAAATATAATATTATGTTTAGTTGTCTATCTCTACAAGCAATTTTTGTGGATTAAGGACATGAACTTACTTATTATTTCAGGTCCAGCAACAAATATATATTTTAGCATAGAGTAGATAATTAAAGTATATTTGACGAAAAAATGAATAATTGAATGTTTAATTTTATATTTGGGCTATCATCTTAAATTGATTTTTAAAAAAACCTTTAGTAATATCTTCTCCTCCTATAATTCTCACTTTACCTTAGAGTGCTCTGTATATACTCAATAAATATTTCATATCAATAAAAATAGACAAGAGTTTGCCTTCTCTGAAGTCATTCAATGAATAATTGTTAATTATTCACCTGCTAGGTGCTATGAATTCAGTGGTGAACCATAATAAATTCCCTGCTTTCACAATATTCATTATTTAGGTATTTTTTTAACATTAGACAGTTTTTAATTACATAAAGTTTAAAGATATGACAAGGGAAAAGAACAGGGCCTATGAGACCTGAACATAAGGTATTAAATAATTGAAGGTAGTGGAAAAGTAGAAGCAATGAGAAAAAGCAAAAGGGATGAACAAGATGAGCAGGAAACAAATGGGAATTTGAAGCAGATAAAAAGCAGCATGTAATCGAAAAGGCGCTGGACTTGGATTTGAATCCTGGCTCTTATTGTATGGCCATAGGTAAATTACTCTTATCTCCCTGAGTCCCTTACCCTCAGCCTGCAAAGTGATTCTAGCATTGCCTATCTTTCCAAGCCATTGTGTGGGTAAATAATGCTAACTTTAATGCTGGTTGAATCCAAGAGTGCTAAAGGCAGTTGTGCATGACTTTTCTTCCCTGTGACATACTGTGCTCCCCTCCCTATGGCTGAGATGATTTGCCACATTAGTATGGGTGAATACCTCTGGATGCATTGCTCTGTAAGTAACTCAGTAAAGATGGGAGACATGCAAGAAGCTGCGAGGAGCATGCAGGGAAGTCATGAGCAACATTGGGTCACAGAAAGGAGGGCTCCCTCTTGCAGTCTAATGCATATGGACAGGGATGTGATGTAGGGTGATTGGGATCTTTCTTCCGTGTTAATTAACCTTTCTCACCCTTACATGGCAACAGACAGTAGTTCTCTTACTCCCACAAAGGGAATGTAATTAGAACAGATGGAGAAAACACATATGAAAAGAAATAGAGCGATCCACTGGGTTTATGCCTAGGGATTGTGTTTAGTGAAGGCAGGGATGTTTTGTTACATTATGATCCAGGTGTTTTACTGAAATCCCTGAGTAAACCCAGCTGTTAAGGAGAGAAAGAGAAGGAAAATGTAGAGTCTGTTTGAAACTAAAAGTTCTTTTATTTCTCTTTCTATTTCTAAAGCCTCAAATTTTTGAAAGATAGATGCTCAATTGATGTTTAAAATGTGTATATAATAATACCTCCCTCTAAGACTATATATAGAAACCAAGGAGTAAACCAAGAGACCACAGAACTCTTGGGCAAGCAGAAAAAGCCTCTAAAATCATCCAAAATCATTTTATCAATTGGACTCTGAATTTTATAAACATAAACAGAGTCTAAAACCGCACAGCCGATCAATGACAAAGTAAAACTAGAACCCATATTTGTACTATTTATTACACAACAGTGATTCACTCATCCCTATCAGAACTATAATTTGATTGTAGAATTAAGAATGAAGCAATGGCCGAGACCAGTTTTGCTCAGTGGATAGAGCATCGGCTTGTTTACTGAAAGGTCCCAGGTTCGATTCCAGTTGGGCGGGAACATCTCCACTGTAGGGCGTGCAGGAGGCGGCTGATCGATGTCTCTCTCCCATCGATGTTTCTGACTTTCTATATCTCTCCCTCTCTGTAAAAAAATCAATAAAATATATTAAAAAAAAAGAATGAAGCAATGGGTGGGACCTGTAGAGACTGTAAATGTGGATAAGAGAATACCATAGGCAATTTAACAAAATCATATTGACTACATATTGGAGAAGATGCTGCATCAAAGTCAGTCTGTAGGCAGTCTGGCAGGTGATGTTGAGTGACAGAGGCACTCAGGGGAATGGCTCATGCAGAGACATGGTATAAGCAAAGAACTTCTGAACATAACTAAGCACTTGCATGAGCTCTTGTTTCCCCAAATTTATTGAGGTATAATTCATAATTTAAAATTGTGCATGTTTAAGTCATACAGATTGATGATTTGACATATATATGCATTATAAAACAATCACCACAGTTAAGCTAGGTAATATATCAGGAATCTCACATAGTTACCATTTTTTAAATTTTTTGGAAGAATATTTAAGATTTACACTCTTAGTAAATTCCAAGTATATACTATATTGTTAACTGTAGTCATATTATTGTACATCAGATCTTCAAAATTACTTATCTTGCATGACAGAAACTGTATTCATTGACCACCACTTTTTTTTTTTTTAAAGAAAGCTTTCTTTGATGAATCTGAACACTACCTATGCAACTATCTTTGGGGGGGTTGTTTTTGTTTTTAATATATTTGTATTGATTTTTTACAGAGAAGAAGGGAGAGGGATAGAGAGCTAGAAACATCAATGAGAGTGAGACATCAATCAGCTACCTCTGCACACCACCTACTGGGGATGTGTCCGCAACCAAGGTACATGCCCTTAACCAGAATCAAACCTGGACCCTTCAGACCGCAGACAGATGCTCTATCCACTGAGCCAAACTGGTTTCGGCTATCTTCAGGGTTTTAAAAAGTCCACAGGGTTTCTATTTTCTATGGATACTTTCTCTTTCAGAATTTAAAACCAAAACCACACAAAAATACCTTGCCTGCTTTGTATTCTTTTAGTATTTATTGGATAGACCATAAATCTATGGATATTCTAGTGGCCATTTATGGTATTATTTGCTCAAAAACTCCATTCTACTGGAAAGTGCCCTCGTTCCATAGGAGAAGAGAAGAGGGTAATATGTTCTACTATGTTTTGACTCCACCTGCCAAAGGCTCTTACTGGTAGTCAACAGTGAGCACTTAACATGAGTCAGGCCATTTAGATTTCTGGTGAAATTCACATCCCTGCTCCCCATTGTATCTGAGGCTCATCTACACTTTTTCCACTTTCAATGTCTTTTTTATTTAAAAATCCCTAGGATTCTGAGAGGCATTGTTTAGTTGATCCTTTTCTTCTGTCCTTCAACCAAGAGACCTGATTAAGATAGATACAAGAGTCCGGCCAGGGTTGCTCAGCAGTTGAGTATCAACCCATGAACCAAAAGGTTGCCTGTTTGAGGTTTGATTCCCTTTGATTCCTGGTTAGGGCTTGATCCCCAGTAGGGGTTGTACAGGAGACTATACATGTTTCTATCTCTCCTTTCCTCTCTTTCTAAAATAAAAATATATATATTGGCCACTGACAACTGAACCAACCTCCAGAAGCTATCCCCTCCCTGGAGATCAGGGGAAGGAACTAAAAGTTTCAACCTTCTAATCTCAAACTTGGCTCCCCTGCTAACCAGCCCCAATCCTTAGGTGCTTTCCAAAAGTTACCTCATTAGCATAACAAAAGAAACCTTTATTTCTCTTTTACATAGGAAATTCCAAAGATTTTAGAAGCTCCCTGACAGAAATCAGTACAAAGACCATCAATATATAGAAATTTATAGAAATATATATGGGTGTGGACAAAAGTAGGTTTGTATTGAGACATTCTTTTCAGTTAATAAAGCTATTGTAAAAATCAGAACCTGCATGCCTTTTGCCAACCTCGTATATATAAAGACCAAGTACATACATCACAATAACACAGCTCTAAAATGTAAAAATATTTCCATTCAAGAGGTGAAATGAGCAAAACAAAGTGAGTGAAAATGCAAAATGTTGTAGGAATTTAGCATCCCTGGAGCAGAGCAGTGGAAATGAGACCAGAAAGTTATTTAAGAACTATATTGAGTTCTTAAAGTTGTCTTTGGAATTTTGTCTGTATTCCATTTGCACTGATAAGGCAATGACAAGCTTTGGGAAGGAAGGCAGATTCTTCAAAGTATAAATTGGATTAGAGACAGAAGATGAAGGTAGGTTCATTATGCTAAGAAAACCATTTTTGTATCAAAATGTCCAGATTGGGAGTTCCACTTACACACCCTTTCTATCCAAATTTTAGCTCTTGGATTATATGAACAGCATCTCTCTTATTTATCCATTCATCTTATTTTCAATCCAAGTCTGACGCTACATGTCCAATACCAACTACTCATATTTCCTCCAGAGTCACCACGGGTGATTTTCCTAGTATTTCCATAGTATGTTTCAACACTGCTGTGGGTCCACCACCTAGTACTCCTGCTGGAAAGGCACTTTCTGCTAAATAGATTACGTTCTTCTTACTCCTTTATAGTTTTGCCGACAGCCTTGCTTTTGTCTTTATTTTTCTCTGGCATTGCTCTAGGGGGGTAGATAAGAACTTTTATATTCAAATAATTTTATAAATGTGGCTTTTGCAAATGGGGACTGTTTCATTATGCTGATGTTCTCAGTTGTTACTTGTGCAGGCTAATTTTCCATGTTCTGTTTTTTTAAAGAAAAATTGAGGAACAGTTGAAAGCACCTTTGACCTCTAAATTCTAGGTTTAAATTAATGGGAAGATTTCAAAGGATAACAATAAATGAAAAATAATGATTCTCTTTTCAACATGCCTGGGTTGTAGGCTTGATCCCCATTAGCAGGCATGCAAGAGGCAGCTAATTGATGATGTTTATCTCTCTATTAGTGGCCCAGTGCACAAAATTTGTGCCCATTAAAAGGGGATTAATTAGAGGAAATACTTTAATATTTCTATTTGCCCTTTTTTATAATAGAAGTGTCAGAGATGAAATAAAATTAGTAAAATGTATATGAAAACCTTCCTCCTGTCAGAGTCTGGGGTGCACCATGGGACTCGGAGTCAAGTCCCCGCCCACCCACATGCGCCTCAAAATCATGTGAGATCCAGACCTGGTTGCCACCTCTCCCCATTGGGCTAGGTCCAGACCCGTCCATTTCCACCCTTGTCAAGCCCCACCAGGCAGGGGATGTAGCCTCAAGGCTTCTGGCCTGGCACCAGGATGGGGACATGGCCTGAGGTCCCCCAGCCCAGACCAGGTTGGGGGGCATGCCTTGAGGTCCCCTGTCAAGCCCTGCCAGGTGTGGGACATGGCCTGAGATCCCCTGTCAAGCCCCATTGGGTGGGGAGGATGGCCTGAAGTCCTCCATCAAATCACACCAGGTGGGAGTGCACAGCCTCAGGCCTCCTGGCTCGGCACCAGGAGGAGGCACAGCCTTAGGTCCCCTGTCAAGTCCCACTGGAGTAGGGGAAGGCATAGCCTCAAGTACCTGCTGATTGCTCCTTAAGGCTTCTTATGGGAATTTGTTTTCAGCTATGGGTATAGCCATCTTTGTAATGGAGGGATGGTCAATTAGCATATTCCCTCTTTATTAGATAGATTCCTCTCCCTTTCTCTCTCTAAAAATAAATAAAAAAATTTAAAAGGTTTTTAAAGCATGATCTCAAAAGCATTGATACAGACATTAGCTCTTTATTTCTGGTTCAAGAACTAGAATGAAAAGTCAAATAAGAAACAAATGTATAATAAACCAAAACCTTACCTCAATCCATTCCTTTCTGGGCATTTCAAATTAAGAGATGATATCATATGACCAATTAGGTTGCTCCTAAGCCAATATCAGTATCTAGTCTCATATTATGCTATTAAAAAAAAGATACAATGTTTTAGATAATTCAAAATGTTTTGGGTGAAAAAATGTATTGTGTAATCACTTATCTTAATGTTCACCTCCATATGTGCAAGTCTCCATGTACAACCTAATAACTTATTACTTAATGAGTGTTTTATATGGTAAAGACAGAGCTAGGATTGAATCCAGGTCCCACAGCTTCCGGTCCTGTGTATTTGCCTTCATCCCTTTCTGCTGCCTCAGCTCTGCTGCCACATGTGGAAACATCTGGCCCACAGTCACTCAAATAGTTTTTCCATGTTTTCCTCATCAGTCATCTGACACAGTCAACACTCTACCCAGAGAAGCAGTCCTTATCAGTCCTTATCAGTACTTAAGCAGTCCTTAAGTCATCAGTACTGTTTTAGACAATGCATGGGCATTGAAGGAAATGCTGGGGAGGCAATGGTAGGAAAAAACTGGCTTTCAGTGGTCAGAACCATGTTTCTGTACATGGAAGGGTACCTTGTATCTCAATAGCACACACCTGACATAGAAAAGCGCACTTTGTCAGAACTCAGTATATAAATGTGTGATCTCGGATAGTAGGAGGCGATGACACTGGATTCAGAAAATGTTGGCTCTCCCTTGAAGATTGCTCAGATGTTATGGATTCACTAGGATGGCTGGCAGTGACTTCATCGCCCTGGACTTTTCCTTCCTGTATAAAATGGGACTTAGCTCAGTGGTTTTCTGGGGATACACAGAAGGCACCTTGCCAGTGTAGTGAGAATGCTGCTCAAAAGGGCTTCAGGGAGACTGTGTCCACTTCCCTCTGAACAGTTTTGTGTTGGTCATACTCAGTGACTGTCTAATAGGATTTATTTATGGATAAAAAGGGAAGCTGTAAAACAACTTATTTCTTAAACTTCTAAAAGTGGGATCTCTCTTTCTTACTTGCCTCGCTCCTCTCATTCCTCGCTCCCCCTCCTTTCCTCTGTAAATCTTAATTATAAAAGGGGAAGATTAAGGATATTACACACATATTCCTCAGTGATCTCCAGCAAGGGTTTGGAACAAAGCAAATTTATTTCTTCCTAAAAAAATAAATAAATGGACTAACACATTTCTAATGACAGATTAAACTTTGCCACTGTACTTTCTATCAGTTTATCAACCAAAAATTAACATCTGCATACTTAAACTCAGCTTCTCTCTCTGTCAAACCAGCTTCTCCACAGACCAGCTCCAGGCTTGGCAAAAGGTATTGTTATTTTTTTTATCTCCCTGATTAGCTAGCATTAAATGTTACTTTTGACCTCTTTCTCTCTCTCTTTTAAATATCCATACACCTATTTACCTAGCCATCCCGATACAGTAGGTCCACGGTTTATATCGGTGAAGTAATGCGATTTTTGACATAAGTTGGATCCCACCTACATAAGAACCTACATCACTCACATGGAGCACATACACAGCAATAATGAAATGAAACATTAAAAGAAAATTAAATGAAAGATAACTATTCCTGACCTCTACTTATGGTAAATAAATAATAAAAAAAACATAAAGCAGGTGTACATATGTTGTAATGATGAAACTTTTTGTATAAATAAACTGTGCACGAATCTGTGTGCCAGTAGCTTGCAACTAGCTCACTGCCACCCTCCAGTAGCTCTCTACCCGATGTCTGCCCTCTTGTAGCTCTCCTCTCCCCGCCCCTCCCCCATAGCTTGCTGTCCTGCCCCCTCCTGTAGCTCTCTGCTGCCTGCTTGTAGCTTGTTGCCTCATTCTTCTCCTGATCTGTTATCTGATGGTTACAGGTCCATCGTTCTGCTTCACAGCATAACGACCATTTGCATATTACACCTTTATTATATAGGATGGGAGATGGCAATGTAACCGCAAAAGGACATACGTCACATCCCACATAACCTGAAGACTGCCTGTACTTCTTGGTAATTTCCTTCCTTTTTTCTTTTTTTCCTTCCTTCCTTCCTTCTCTTCTTTCTTTCCTTCTTTCTTTCTTTTTCTTTTTATAATTTCATGTACATCTTCTTTTCTATTTCAGTTTCTACTCTTATAATCGTAATTGATCCTTATTGGATGCTGAGGTAACTGCAACCATCTCTCAAGTACCTGGCACTATGCACAATCATTCTAAATCTCCCATGCCACACAATCAAATCCTCAGGGCCACATTAATCTTTCCAAAAGGCTGTTACCAATGTGTAGTCAATAGAGGTTTGTAGATCCACCACTTCCAGGTGAGATGTTTAAGTCTTTCCGTCTTCGATCCCCATCCTCCTTATCTGTTCATGTGACCCAAAGTCTTTCTGTACTCCAGATAATTCACTCTGGAATATCGACTCCTCTACTCTATCAGGAACACACATATCATTTTGATTCAAATATAGGCGATGTGATCTGGAGTTTAGCTACTCTGTAGCATTTCCTAGGGCACCAGTTTTTCAAGAATCAAAAGAAGAAGGTGACACACACACAACTTTCCTGGCTCTGATGCCTACAGGACGAACTGACGTGAGTAGAGGAGTATATGTTTATATGTAAAGTAAGAAGCTTTCAAATCACAACCTTTAATATAGGAGGGCAAATTGCAAATCTCCACATTGCAATATTGTTGCACCTGTCTAAGTCACAGGCGGGAGAGTTAACACACCACCTTGAGGCATTTTCAATATTGACCTCACATTTCTGTGATAACCATCAAATAACGTGTCTTTCAGAGCATTCTCCTGTCTTCTAAAGTTTTGATTACTGTTTTATTTATATGTTTTTTCTTACCACTTCTGTATTGTCCTCTCCAACTATATTATCTCTCTTCCGTTTCAGAGATGTTTCCATTTGTGCATCACAAGGGCTATGTTCAAAGTAAATGCATTGCTTTGCCTTGACAAAACTGCTCTGCTGAGTCTTCCTTTCAACAGTCTTCACATTTCATACACCCCCTGAACCAGACTCCATGGAATCATAGATGACTCCTGCGTCAGGGTTTGGGCAGGAAAACATACCACACCAGGTATTTTTAAGAGAGCTTTAATACAAGGCATTGATTCTGTAGATGTCAGGAGTAAAGGGGAAGGAAGGAGGCAGGGGAGAGGGAGAGAAGGGTGGGAAAAGAGAGAGAGAGAGAGAGAGAGAGAGAGAGAGAGAGAGAGAGAGAGAGAGAGAGAGAGAGAGAGAGAGAGAGAAGGGGGGAGAGAGAATGAATATTAAAATTAATGGCTGTAGGACTCAAGGTATCATCTATTTTCCTAGGATTAGATAATCAAAGAGAAGATGTTGGAATGATTGTCATCTAGACCCTCAGTTGGAAGATGCCCCATAGGGACAAGCTATGACTGCTACCTCTGAGAAGGTGCAGTGTGAATGCTGGTAGAAGCCAGAGTTTGGCACCCATCATGCTACCAGGGTAGACTGGCATTTATGGACCACTGCTGGCAAAAACAGGAAGCAAGATAAGAAGGATCAAATCCCTTCTGCTTGTCCTCTGCCTTCTTCCAGGGGTCCTTAGTGACAGAGCCTTCCAGGAAGCTGGGGACAAGCAAAAAAAAAAAAGTACAATTTTAGAGGTCCAGTCTCAGCATCAAAACACAGGAATAAAAGATGGATTTGGAACTCAGAGACAGTAACTTTCACATCCAAATGATTACCAAGTCCTCCAAATTTTATCCTGTTCCCACACCCCTAGGTCAGGTTCTCTTCTTGTCTGTCCGGACTGTCCCAATAGGCTGCTAGCTCGTGTCTCTATCTCTTCCCGGGAATCCATCCCTCATACTATACTCGAGTGACTTTTCTAACAAACCACCATCCTCATGTTACAACCTCCTTGAAATCCTTTCAAAATGTCTGTGGTCCATGCCCTATATTGACACATTTCACATGGGGTAATCTGAAATACAGCTTGCTCCTTCTCCACTCACAGACTCTTCTGGAAGGCTTTATTCCATTTGTAAAGAAAAATATATTTCCCCACAAAACTCGATAGCATTCTCTTCTGGCTTTCAGCATCACTGAGCATCTATTATGTGTCAGACATTAAAAATTTTATATTTTAATTTGTGAGTCTGTTGTCCATACTAAACAACAAATATCCCACGAGCAGCTTTTATTTATGTTTATTTTTTTATAGCTGTTGTACTCCAGGGAACCTGGCATGTAGTAGATGCTACAAGCTATTCACGGAACGAATGCATGGATGGCTGGATGATAAATACGTATATCTCATAGAAAATCAAGCTGCTGGTTTTCTCGTCCTGCTGGATTTGTACATTGTTTGTCCACAGGAGTTTCCAGGAGATCAGGATCAATACTGCTTTAAAAGCAGGCCCTGAGACCCACAGTACACAGTCCTCAGGGCCATCAGCAGGCAGGAAAGCCGATGCAACGGTGGTTCAAAAGTTTTACCTTGAGTTCCATCAAAGCCAATGAGTTTCTGCAGAAAACTGAAGTGAAAGCAAGCAGGTAGCTTAGTGGGGTAACTCACCTCTGTTCCCTTTCTCCCCTCTTCTCAGAAACCTGAGATGAGTTCTTACCTCCCTGTCATCCCTGCCTCCTCTCCATTTCCACCTCCTCATTTTTAAACTGTTCTGGAGGAACGCGGTGCAGTTCCAGCTGCAGGCACTAAATCATTGCTGCGCCTTGGACGTGCGCTGCGGAAGGGAGTCCTGTGATGAATGGGGCTGTCCGTGTTTACATTGGGTGCGCAACAGCTGTGGGGATCGGCTTGGGCAATGCGTATGCTGGGCAAACTTGGCATGTCCCCACCCCAACGCTGCCTCCCCCACCTCCTCCTCACACGGTGACAGTGACTGATTGGCCACTTCTGAGGAAAACTGCCCTTTAGAACAAAGGAACCACAATGCCCCCTCTTATAGAAGCACATGTGCGCGCGCACACACACTCACACACACACGCGCACACATACAACCCCTCTCTCAATTTATCAGTGCCATATATATTTCAGCAATTTCATATCTCCCTGCATAACCTAGCAAACATCAAAACTGTTAAAATAATAGGCAGGTGGTACAGGAGGAGCAATCTCTTGTTTTGTTGTTTTGTTTGTTTTTTAACCTACTTAGGGGCTTACAATGCAATATACTGCATTGGTCACTCCCAAACTTATCGTCCAAGGCAACTTGTGTCAAATATAGGTAGGTCTTGGGAAAGCCCCTTGTAATCAGAGCTCTTTGCCTGTAGGCAATCCACCCTCCTGACCCTGTGGACTTTGGTGTCAGAAAGAGAAACAGAAGATGGGAAGGAGGAATAGAGAGAGCAAAGATACATCACACTTATGTTGTTCTTTAGAGGTTATACTGCATACTCTTCCCTTTCACATTCCAAGAGATAAAGTCTGAAGCACAGGTGTGTGGCAGGTAAGGGGAGAGAGAGTTTGTTTAACGTCAGAAAGGGTGAGCAAGTTGCCCTAATTCAATCAGCTGGAATGTTTTAGATACAGAACATACATTTGGTCTTCAGGCTTTTAATCTTGTATACTTTGAATTTCACTATTTGCCATGAAAGCCAAACCTGAGGAAGATTGTCATCCAACTATATACATCTTTTATAAGTCCCTTTCAGTCTAGAATTCTTAAAAGTTTTGATAAGAAGATATCAAGACATGATCTTAAAGACCCTGTGGGTAAATCACATGTTTTATTCCACCCTGCATTCTCCTGAGTAGGTAACCAAAGAATGGTTGGTTTGAAGTTTTCAGATTACTCTTCAGTAATTATAAAATTTCTTTGTAGAGCATTTAATTGAATTGCAGTTCTTAGGTTTTCCCTTGATAATGTTCCAACCTATTCAAGGACATTTTCTGAGATATATAGTAAAAAGCTACGAAATCTATTGTGATTGTTTCTAAACTCTACTCCAGAAAATCCTAGTGGGTCATTGAGATTTTGCAGAAGATTTTAAATTTTATCGAGAAAAAAAAAAAGTGCTGAACAACATTTAGTACAGCAATGTTCAAACTTTTTTACCTCATGACACACACAAACTAATTACTAAAATTATGCAGCACACCAAAAAATGTATTTTTTGCCTATCTGACAAAAAAACAGGTATAATTTTTTTTTTCATTCACACCAGATGGAAGTTGTGTTGGCTATTGCCATTTTTTTACAATCTAAGGGAAAACAGGTCAATGCCCGTGACTAAAGAGTCATGTGTTGCATGTTTTAAAAATTCTTATGACACATCAGTTGAAAATTGCTGACTTAGTAGATTTAATTTTCCATTCTCTACTAGAATTCAGAGTTTGAGCATATGAGTATAGACTCCTGAGCCTCTTTTTCCAGTAATAAAAGGAATGTGGCAATAATCCCTACATCAGAGAAGTAACATTAAGGATCCATTGTTAAAATATCAGAGAAATCATACTTTATAAATTGTAAAACATCACAGAGAGCTAAGAAGATGTCAGTATTATTAAAGTTCTAACATGACCTCTCTTCCTCCTGTCTATCTGGCCACCACCACCAAAACCTAGATACAAGGGCCTGCTTTGGGGCTCAGAGGGGCAGTCTCTCCTGCCTGCTAGAGCTACTGCATGGCTTACAGTCATACCAGTCCTAAAATCTACTCAAACACAAAGGAAAAGGGTAGAGTTGGGGATGTGGCCCAGCACCAAGGAAAGGTTCAGTTTTATTGTTTATTAGTTGTGCAGTCTTAAGTTAGATTCTTAACCCAACACTATTTTTTCATGTGTAAATTAAAATTGTTAATTTATAAAATTAATTATGAGGACTCTCTGAAATAATGAATAGAGAGAGTTTGGCAACAGGTAGTAATCTAATTGTCTTTTCTTTGTTTTTATGTTAATTTTTGGGAGGAGTTGTAATATAAGATTGCAAAGTATTGTTATAGAAAGATAATCAAATGAAGCAAAAAGAAAATAATATAAGAAAAATGATTACAGATGTATGACAGAACTTTAATTATTTTGTTAAAAATTACATTGTTTTTGGATGTTGGGGACTTTAAAAATTTCAGCTTGATTTCCTAACTTTTCTAACAACGTATTTTCAAGTCTTTATTTTGCATTTGTAATTTCCCCAAACCAGCCTAACACCAAAATCTATAGCTAATAGTACCAACACAATTTAGTTAATTCTTATATGCTTCATTTAGATCATATTACATGTATTATCATATTAAGTCTTCCCACTAGTCCTGTGGAGAAAGTCTTATTATCATCTCAGTATTTTAGATTTGGAATCAAGTCATAGATTTTGCCTAAGCTATCTAGTCAAAGAACTGAAACTCAGACCTGAGAAGCTGTGTACTTCTGGTTTGGGAGCAGAAGGTACCAGCAAACTATTGCCTGTGTTGGAACTACTAGGTGGAAAATGAAACAAATTACAAAATTAACACATTTTTGAAATGTGACCAGACTGTGAACATTAAACAATTTAAAAGAATTAAATTCCACAGAGAAAATAGCATTTCCCAGGCTAGCAAAACCCCTGGCTTCTTTTCTGGGGAATGTGAGTCTAGGATCAGACTGGAGATAAAGGTGGCAGTAGGCAGCGAGGCTCTTTGGAGGAAAAGATAAGACAGTGAAATTTCTGACCTCCAGGTGAGCTCCCAGGAGGGCTTAGAATCTAGAAGTGACCAAATGCTAGGCTGGATTTCCCCTACAGGATCTGGGAGTACCAACTATGAAGGGGTGGCAGAGCGGTGAAATACTAAACATAGTAAACCTCAGGCATTCTTGCAGTGCTTAAATCAAAGTAGTGTTTATTATTTATCATTTACTGTTCGTTCTAATTGCTATATCATAGTCTATTGTATGGCCGGCAACAATTTACTTTTCACTCTACTTTCTAGCAGCACTTGGATGGATTCCAGTGGTTGCCTATCACAGTAGTGTCACTATGAACCTTCAATGGCACGCCATTGGTGGGTGCATTTATGTTGGGGATGTACGCAAGTATGGAATTGTTGGGTCTTAAGGATATGCATATAATCATTTTACAAATAGCATGAGGGACCGATTTTTAACATCTTTTTCAGCATTGCTATAGATTGTCACTCTCACTGAGGCACAGCTAAGTTAAGGCTATAAAGTTAACACACTAAAATATGTCTGTATTAAATATATTCTCTTTATGTATTCTTTGAGGAAACAGAGAGATGTAGTTCATATAGAGAAAAAAAGATAAAAGAGAAAAAGGAAGAAGATGTAGAGACCAGAGTAAAGAAAAATGCAAAAGAAAGAAATAGAGAAAGGAAGGAAGTGAGGGAGGAAATGAGGGAAGGAGGGAGGGAGAGAAGAAGAGAGGGCAGGCTTATGAGGCAAGAGATCATGCTAATTGAGAAAACAGAATAAATAGAGACAGAGTTCCTAGAATCAATATATACTTTCTTGTGCATTTTTTTCTTCTAATCAGAACAAAACAACTATATTTGGAAGGATACCTTTGTCTACTTTGTGTGTGTATTTTTTTAAATTAGTTGGTGCCTTTGATATATCGAACATGTTCTTTTAAGTGTGTTGACAGTCAAAGAGAATGTGCATCTGAAATAACTCTTTATTTCAAGTAGAAATAAACAAGATGTCAGAATCTCTGAAAGACATAAGGAGAACATGAAAAGGGGAACATATATATGTTAGAGGCCCAGTGCATGAAATTCATAGAGAGGTGGTATCCTTCAGCCTAGCTTGCTTCCTCTCCAATCTGGGACCCCTTTAGAGATATCCAACTGCCCATAAGGATTGGGCCTAAATGGGCAGTCAGACATCCCTCTCACAATCCAGGACTGCTGGCTCCCAACTGCTCACTTGCCTGCCTTCCTAATTGCCCCTAACTACTTCTGCCTGCCAGCCTGATTACCCCCTAACCATTCCCTTGCAAGCCTGATTGATATCTAACTGCTCCCCTGCCAGCTGTTTGCCCCTAACTGCCCTCCCTTGTGGGCCTGGTCACCCCCAACTTCCCTCTCCTGCAGGCCCAGTCACCCCTACCTGCCCTACCCTACAGGCCTGGGTCTCCACCAACTACCCTTCTCTGCTGGCTTGGTCACTCCCAACTGCCCTCCCTTGCAGGCCTGGTCCCTGCCAGCTGCCCTCCTCTGCTGGCCATCTTGTGGTGGCCATCATATATCCACATGGGGGTAGGATCTTTGACCACATGGGGGCAGTCATCTTGTGTGTTGGAGTGATGGTCAATCTGCATATTACTCTATTTATTAGATAGGATAGAGGCCTGCTACATGGGTGGGGGCCAGCTGGTTTGCCCTGAAGGGTGTCCTGGATCAGGGTGGGGGTCCCTTGGGGCATGGGGTGTCCTTGGCAAGGGGCCTGTAGTGATTTGCAGGCCGGCCACAGTCCCTGGAAACCCATGCAGAGGCCCTGGTATCTGGAATTTATTTATCTTCTACAGTTGAAACTTTGTAGCCTAGAGCAGAGCCAAGCCTTCTGCTGGCATAGCTATTGAAACTTTGTTGCCTTAAAGAGGCCTGGGTCCGCCAGGGTGTGCAGAAAGCTTGGCTTCCTCCATTGCCAGGGGCAACCCAAGCCTCCCTCCTACTCTCTCTGTGGCTGTAGCATCTTGGTTTAGATCCTATCTAATAAAAAGAGTAATATGCAAATTGACCATACCTCTGCTATACCCAACAGCCAATCAGAGTGAGTTTGCAAATTGACCCAACCAAGATGATTTTGGCCAGAGAGAGTAGGAGGAAGGCTTGGGTTGTCCCTGGCAATGGAGGAAGCCAAGTGCCCAGATTTCCACTTACACTAGAGAAAACCGAGCCCCACAAAAGGAATGTGGCTTGCTAAGCGAGGATGCAGACAAGGTCTCAGATGTCCTCCCCACACCCTTATTCCTCCACAGTTTCAGTTGCTCTGCTGTCTTGGGTAGTTGTCTTCCCAGTGAGATCTATACATAAGGGGTTGCTGTTGCTTTATTAATTTTACATTGCCCTGTGTTTCACCCTTTCCTCCTGGACTTAAGTAGGATGCCCTCTTGAACAGATGGAGCAGAGCCATTCTGTTCCTGTTGCTTTTATTTATTCAAAGTAATTATCAGGAATTCAGACAAAAATATCCAAATGTGTTTAAAAAGTTGAAATAATATTATATTCAAATGAAGACTCAGTAGACTTGAGAGAGCATGCAATCTTTATCTTAGAAATGGGAAAGCCAAGTCATAGAGAATTCAGATTCACTGACTATGCTCACATAGATTATGAGAGGCACAGACTGAGTTAGAAGTCAAGTCCTTTTTCTCCTAAGAAATGTGTAAAACTGAGCCTCTGCTGTGAATTGAGGACTGTTCCAGTGAAGCAGAAAATATACAGAGCTTGACTTCTACCGTCAAAGTTCTTCTTTAGTAGGGGTGAGCCAGGCTCCTTAGATATGGCCTTTTTAAGGGAAGCACTGTATATGATCTTAATGTCCCTACTGTGTGGTGTGTGTGTGTGTGAGAGAGAGAGAGAGAGAAAGAGAGAGAGAGAGAGAGAGAGAGAGAGAATGAATGAATTCAGGCAGAGTAACAAATACCTATTTTATGCCAGAAATGCAGTAAACAAAGAAGATATAGTGGTAAAGGACACACATTACTGTTTGTGTTCTTTGGAGAATCAAAGAACAACAATACCATTTGAAAAGCAGCAGAAACTAGAAAGAGCAAACTAGGAATAGAATGACTAAGGAGATCTAAGTTGAGGGTAATAATCAAGGGGCTTCTTATAAGTAGCAAGAATAGCTTTCTTCTCTCTCGCTCACTGATTCTATGTTGCTATGCTGTATGCACACATAAAGTGGTCCCTTTTTCACTCCCTTTTCTCTGTTTCCTTTCTAGTCACACTCTCAGCTGGTTAATTCTCTTCTCTCTGAGATCAGAGATTAGATACAGCC